>CAUYQV010070151.1:0-11528 GCA_963574575.1 Galagoides demidoff
ATATGAGGGAAAATGTCTTTTCCCTCTAGTTTTGAGACACTACCTCTTGGCTCCCAAGAGGAGGGATTCCCTGATTTTGACACACAGCCACCTTGGCACAAATGCCTTGTGGTATAGAAAACTAATTTGTTTTTATGTCCTATTCTCCCTCTGCCTTCAGCATAGTCTTAACTCCCTTAAACCCAGTCACCTCTTGGGACCTGACCCCCAATAATTGGTTACCAGTATATTAAGGAAACTGGACTTTTTCAATAATACCACTGAGATGGCATCCCTCAAAAGAGCAGTGGTTCCATTTGTAGATTTTTGGATCTTCAGATAAATTCTGCCATTTTCATTTCATTTCCTGAAAGTCAGGGTTGGCTTGTGAAAAGTTGTTAAACAACACGCTAAATGTGAAATGTCAACCCTCACTCTAAACTTCCCTGTTCAGAGCATCAGATGAAGATTTCATTTGGTTTTATAGTGGCTTTCTTATTTTTGGTAGAACGTTGAAGAAGGGAGTTTGAAAGTTGTTGTATGCTGTTAATGATCGTCTGCCCATGTCCTGCCTGAAATACCATGATTGTTTATGAAAAGTATCTTTAATAAAGCTGGATACAGTTTGGCTTGGAAAAAAAAAAGAAATTTAATGTTTGTCTGTTGCTCTAATTCAAGCTCTGATGTTCTTGTGACAGCACACAAAAACATGGGACAACAATAATGAACGTCACTCAGCAAGACACTGCTGCACATTGACACGAATACAGCTGTAAGACACTGATATACCAAGGTGGAAAGTTCACAAACTTAATTGTCAGACCTCATACATACCATAATCCTCTCCTCCCTCCCCTCCTCTCCTCTCCTCTTCTCTCCTCCCCCCCCCCTTTTGTCAACTATGATTTATGATGGTTCAGCTCATTCTTCCTCAGGCCATCTTGAAAACACAAATTACAAATCCTTGAACCTTCTTCCTTCATTTCCATTCTTATGACTCTATCCTATTATCTCAGGAGGTCCTTTCCCCATGGTTTGTTTTGTCTACCCAACCAACATGGTGACTGAAATGGAGCCAGTCCTGCCCTGTGTCAAGAAAAGGCAGAAATGAAAGTCAGAGAGATAATTACAGTGGTGAAGAATAAAGGCTCTCAACTTGGGGAGCCCTTGGAAAGCACTGCGAGGTTTCCCTCAGGACACCCCACCCATTTCCACATACTCCAGTTGAGAAATCTGCTATCCTTCAGATTTGGCGGATAATTTCATATCCCACCAAATCAGCTTTCAAGAGAAAACAGTTTATTCTAGATTGGCCTTATTATTTTTTCATATTTTTCTTGCAAGAGTTGGGTTTTTTTTTTTCTTCCTACATTGGTGAGTGGCAGCCCCAAGTCAAGATGGGTTTAATGGGCATTTACGGCCCAACCTGGAAAACTGAACCCCATTCATAACACTGAGTTCTTGATTTTCTACTGGCTCATCGTGTGGAATACCAAACCACATCATAGAAACAATTTTGAAATACGACCCATGGGGAGGTCAGGACAGCCTGATTGTGAATATTTAAAGAAAAGGTGAGGACATATTTTCCAGGACAAGATGGTGGCTGCTTCTGCTGCTACTGCTGTTGTTATTTTAAACAGGCCAGTATATAAGAACTTATGTCCCAAGAAATGAAAATTCTGATCCCTCCTAAAAATATCAAGGCTTTCAAAATGAGGTGGGCCAGTGGCCTGAGGTTGGGTGTGTGTGTGAAGTGAAGAACATAGTGATACTGTGGGCACAAAGATGGAACAGAGAGGATGTGAAAGGGACAAGGTGAGGGGAGGGTCTGGACAGAAGTCTTAGTGCTGAGAACTGGAGAGGTATACCCAACTGATACTTACTGAGCACCTGCGTCACGCCAGGAGCGGCACGAAGGAAACATGTGGGTTCCCCCAGGCAGGCTCATAGCTTTATCTCCCACTGAACCAAATGTGTTTTTACCATGCTTCCCTTTAGTGTGGTGGCACTGATCTCTGGGGAGGAATGAGTGAGCAGAGAAGAGGATCCCCACTAGCAACACTCCATCTCCTCTGAGCAGTTCAGCTCTGACCCCAGACTTGCATCCCCCAATTAGGCCTCTCCCCACCCTCCTTAGAGACCAGCTATTATTATGCTATGCTAATCTTTTGGGGGTACTACCACCCTATTGCAAGTAGTTCATTAAAACATAACATACAAGGCTCAGTGAGTAGGGTGCCGGCCACCTACACCCAGGCTGGTGAGGCTGGAGGGTTCGAGCCCGACCTGGGCCTGCTAAACAACAATGACAATTGCAGGCAAAAATAGCCAGGCATTGTGGTGGGCACTTGTAGTCCCAGCTACTTGGGAGGCTGAGGCAAGAGAATTGCTTAAGCTCAAGAGTTTGAGGTTGCTGTGAGCTGTGACACCACAGCACTCTATTGAGAGCAATATAGAGACACTCTGTCTCAAGTAATTTGCAAGTAATTGTCCCTTAGAGGGGCTGTGGACATGGATTTTTTTGGTCTCCTTTTATTTACAGTGATGTTGGAGTAGCTTATAAAGATAGTACTACTGGCAGCTGCCTGGTGCCAGGCACTGAGTGTGTTATGTCATGTAATCACCCTGCCATAGAAATATCATGATCTTCATTTTACCTGCTGAAACGGAGACTGAGAGCAGTCAGGTCAGCTGCCCCAGAGGTCCAGAGCTGGCAAGTCAATCCCACTGTGAGCTGAGATCTGAATTCATCGTTATCCATCTTACCCAAAGATCTTCACGTCTTCCCCCTCTTGCAGGAACAAAAGAAAGAACATGCCCTTGAGAGCAGGAGAGTAGGACCTGTGAGGGCTCTTGGGAGGTGGAGGTTCAAACAGTGCCCAGCGGAGGTGCAAGTCAGCCCTATGAGGGTGAGGAGGAGCCAGTGGGGGTGGGGGTGGGCCTTCCTTCCTCCTCAGCAGGCATACTGGGAATGTTCCCTGATGGGATAGGGTGGACCCAGGTCTCCTGAAAAGCCCAAGGAAGATCTTTGCAGGAGAAATCTCTTTCCAGCTGGATTGGAGGCCGCAGAGAGTCCTGCGGGCCAGGTGGAGGCGTCAGTGCTGAGTTCTGGGAAGCTAGCCCTGGCTGGTCCCCTTCTGTCCTCATCTCCCTTCCTTCCAACCCCAGCGTGGCGGGCTCAGCTCCAGGGCACAGGGCCCAACAGCCCATTCCTGGCTTCACCAGCAGAGGTCCCCAGAGCAAAGCACAGGAGGGCTTGGGGTAGGGGAAGGAGAAGAAGGCTGTGTGGGGCCTACTGCCCTGCTTCCCAGCTTGCCAGCATGGAGGTATCCACATCCATGGCGGTCTTTACTCCTGCATAGGGGTGTCTATATTTGTCTGCATTCATGGGTGCATAGACGTCTGGGTGTGTGTGCATGTTTGTAAGTGTGTTGGGTGACAGCTGTGCATCATTTCCTCTTTGCACACGTAGGCACTGTTTGTGGCATTGTGTATACCGTGCATGCGGGTGCCTATGGGATTTGTGCATGGGCTCATAAGGAGAGAGGAGAAAGATAACCCATGGGGCTAGGAAGAGGAGCTTTGAATCTTAACAGGCTCGGAGATAGGGATAGGGCACTCTCTTTGTCCACACACACTGACCCTGGCTGGCCACCTCCTGCCCCTCACTCAGCACAGTCCCTGACCTTGTTTGTTAAAACCCTATTTACTGCAGATGTTGCTGACTTCCAGTTCCCAGGGAGTAAGACCTTCTGGAGCTCTGCATGTGACTATGTTCTGATTCTCTTATTTGCAGCTTGTAAACATCGCTCTTGTTGTTGAGAGGTAGGGGTGGATAGAGAGTGCAGTGGAGGGACAACATGCCTACGGCTGGCTCACCCATGACCAAGAAAAGGCAATGGCCATGGGGAAAGGCTCAGGACAAGGCCTAGCTCGGCCCCAGCTGGAGGCCTTGGTTGGTGGGTGGAAGCTCCTCTTGGCCTCCTGGCTGTGGTCTGCCTGGTACTCAGCCAGGGCATGGGGGCAGCCAGACAGCAGGGAACTAGTCCTGGTATCATGTTGAGAGTGCTTGCCGCAGGGAGCTGGAGTCCCCCATGCAACGGGAAAACACATTTATTTCCTGTGGCTGCTGTAACGAATCACCATAAACTTAGTGGTTTAAAATAACACACATTATTCTATAGCTCTGGAGGCCAGAAGTTCAAAATCAGCACCTCTGGGCTAAAAACAAGGTGTTGGCAGGGCTGTGTTCCTTCCAGAGGCTCTAGGGCAGCAGTTCTCAACCTGTGGGTCACGACCCACAGGAACTGTATTCAAGGGCCGTGGCATTAGGAAGGTTGAGAACCACTGCTCTAGGAGAAAATCCATTTCCTGGCCTTTTCCAGCTCCTAGAGGCCTCCCACATTCCTTGGCTTGCGGTCCCTCCCTCCATCTTCTAAGTCAGCTGCAGGGAACATCTTCACATCTCTCTTTGGACTGATCCCATCTGCCTTTTCTACTGCCTTTGACCTTCTTGCCTCCTTCTTACTTATGAGGACTCTTGTGATGACACTGAGTCCTCTCATATAATCCAGAATAATCTCCCCATCTCGAGACCTTTAACACAATTACATCTACTAAGTTTCTTTGCCTATAAGGTAATATAGTCACAGATCTGGGGATTAAGATGTAGACATCTTTAGGGGGCCATTATTCTGTCTAATAAAGAAGGCAGACAGCTGGTGGAAGAGGGTGACACTCTCAGTCCTCTCACAGTCTCACTGAGGCACTCAGTGGGGTCCCTCATCCTGCTGAGGAGACTTCTGTCCTGGCAGTCCTGTCAGGAGAATTGAACAATTCTAGGTCCCAGGAACCTGGGCTTGCTGACTGGGTAAAGGACCTTCTCTTCTTCCCACCCTCCCAGCAGCCCCTGGCCAGGCACCAGCTGTTATACTAAGCTCAGCCTGGCCCCAGATTTCCTGAGCCTCTCTCACCCCCTCCCAGCCTGCTCCACATCCAACCCTGGCCAGGCCTCAGGCCTAGGTCCTCTCTCCTCACCAGCTCAACCCTTGTTGACTCCTAGATTCCTGTTCTGTCAGGGGCCCCCACTCCCAGCCCCAGGGCAGTCTGCCACCTCCAGCCTGCCAGCTTCAGCACCACCCCAGCCCTCTCCATACATGTGAGAACCACATCTCCCCATGGAAAGCCCAACCACAGGACCCAGAGTGAGTAGGACATGCATGCAGGCCAGCACTGGGGGTCAGAGGGGACTGCCGGCCTCCCAGATGCTTTCCAAGGCCACACTCCCCATTACCATCAGCCCCACATCTGGGATTAGGCTAGAAATTCCAATTGCTCTCCACTGCTGAGAAATGTGTCAAATCCTCTCAGAGATTTCATGGATGTGGGAAGCACTGTAGGGTGGGAGTGGGGGCACTCCTAGAGCTTTGGGGAAACCCAGATGTCACAACATGTCCACACTGCTCTGGCTGCAGTTGTCCCCCCACTCCCCAGCCCAGAAAGACACCCAGAGCCAGCAGTGCAGTTTGTCTCTCACTGGGACCTGCAAGTCTGTCTGTGCGTGTGAAACTCTTTTTTGATGGAGACTGAGTTATTTTTTCCTGGAGAGAAAAATGTTGACATGCCTTAGGAGGATTGTCTGCCAGGAAAATCCCCCGAAGCGTGAAGAAGAGTGCTCCGTTCTCTCCACACACTCATGTCTCCTCAGGGCCTGCCTGCGCTCCGTCTGCCCCAGCCCCCATCCTGCGTGGGACAGGGCTCCAGAGAGCTGGGGTCTGCCGTCCCAGAGTGGGCTCAGCTCTAGTGAATTCTGCCTTTCTAGGTAAGTGCATGCATTTCCTGCAGCTGCTGGGAGACAAGGGGCTTAAACAACAAATTTATTCTCTTAGGATTCAGGAAGCTGGGGGTGGGAGGGGTGGGGGGAGGGGGCATGTCCTTGCTGTTTCCAGCTTCTAGTGGCTGCCTGTGTTCCTTGGCTTGTGGTCTTGCTTCCATCTTCAAAGGGCATCACTCTGATCCCTGCTTCCCTCATTATACCACTTTCTCTGGTTCTGACAGCTTGTATCCCTATTCTGAGGCTGTGATTAGATTGGGCCCACCTGGATGACTCCTAGCTCAAGATCCTTAACTCAATCACATTTACCAAGTCCCTTTCTTCATATTAAGATGACATGTTCACAGTTTCTGGGGACTAGGATGTAAACATATATGGGGGCTGCTGTTCAGCCTACCCCAGAAAGTGTCCCTCCCTAGGCCTCAACTTGTCCTCTGTAGCTTCAGAGCACCAATCTCCCTGGCCAATTCCAGCTCTGATGCTAAGCTACTGGGTCTCCTGCCTCATTGGACCTCTCTGCTGAGTGCTGGGTCTTGTCTCTGGGGCTCATTAGCAGGGAGAAAACAAGGATGCCCCAATCTGGGGCCATCCCTCATCACTCTCTCCCTAAGAAGCATCCTTAACCTGTGAAGAGTTTGCTCCAGCCCCAACTTAGTTTAGGATCTTAATCATAACTTTCTCTGGAAAGAGGCCTCAATTGTCCATCCATGATGTGGGGAGAAGAATGCTGGCCCTACTCAGGAATGTTGGGTAGGTAGCTTAGATGTCTGAATGAAAGAGGTGGGGGGTATGGGACTCGCTCCTGACAGCAGTCCCCATGGCCTCAGCCTCCCACAGCCCAGGCCAGCCTGGCACAGCCTGGCTTCCCAAGCAGTGTGCTGAGCACTGTTCCCTGGAGTTTCCAGGAGCCCTCTGGAAGCCATGTGAGGCTGCTTAAGGTGTCAGAGGCTTCCTGGGACAGGGGGTGCTGTATTTTATACCCAGAAACACTGAAATGCTAAGTCCACTTGCACATAGCATGTGGGGAGATGCAGCATGGTTTGGCTCATGCTATTCCCACTACTTGATAATTTTCCACTCAGGATTGCTCTGACTTAGCCACCACTTCCTCCAGGAAGTCTTCCCTGAAGCCTGGGGAGGTTAAATGCCCTCTTCAGTGCTCCCACAATTCCACAGAGAGGCAGGTGTGGAACTGGTTATCTCCTCCAGATAAAAGGTACCTTGGAGGGGCTTGGACCAGGAGAGGGGCAATGTCTGGGGAGATGGTGCTGGGCTCTGCTGAACCTGCTCCCCCAAATGATCCCCCCATCTCTCTAGTAACAGGAGAATCCAAGGACAGGAGTGAAGACTTGATGATTTTCAACAACTAAATTTTACTGTCACGAGGGTGGGTCTGTTTGCCTTCTTTTATCTCTTAGATGATGCTGCTGCCAAGATACTGGGATCCTGGGAGGTATTAGTGGGCTTACTCTGCCTACCAGACCTAAGGCTAGGACAGAGCCCAGAACCAGCTGCATGCAACTGGAATCCTTGTTTTCTCTCGTCAGATCGTCCTGCAAGAGCTCAGGCTCTTACCAAGACCTCCCCGTTGGTGACTCCTTCTGTATTCCTTCTACCCACTCCACCAAAATGACGCTTCCCAGTCAGACCATAAATCCTAAAGTCCTGTTCCCAGTGATAATGGCATTTCAAGGGTTTCACATGGTGCTGAAGATGAAGGTCAAAGTTCTTACTGCAAGACCCTGATAGTCTGATCCTGGCTCCCCTCCTCAGCCAGCCTCTAGTGTCCCTCTTACCCACCTCAGGGCCTTTGCACTGCTGCTCCCTATGCCTGGTGCACTCTCCCCACTCCAGTTTCCATTGGGCTTCTTATTCATCCTTCAATCCTCAGATTATGTGTTCCTGACTAAGAGAGGCCTTCATTGATCATCAATCTCTCAGCCCAAAATAGAGAGCCCCCAATTCTAGCCAAACTCTCAAACCACCCTATTATTTTAGTCCTAGCACTTACCACAGTTATAATTAATTAATGGATTAGTTTGTTTTCTGACCCCTGCTAAGCTATAAGCTCCATGGAGTAGGGCCCTTTCTGAATCTCAAGCATTTTAGCCCAGTGCCTGGGGCCATCAATGGGTGCCTAATACATAACTGCTGATTATCAATGAACAGTTGTCTCATGAGCACCTACTATGTGCTAGAAACTGTTGGGTGCTGGAAGGAACCACAGAAGCAAAAAGTCACAGCCCATCAGGCTTGTGGGGCAGAAAGATGTGTCAGCAAGGGCCACATGCTAGAATGTAGGCACCAAGGCAGTTAAGTGATCACGTCCTGCTTTAAGTGTGAATGAGCCCCCAGAGGTCACCCAGTCTGGTCCCCCCTTTGCAAAGAAAGGGCACTGAGAACTCTGGGTGGGGGAGCTGCAACCAGAAGCCTGTCTCCTGTTTCCAGCCCCATGCCCTTTCCATGAATCACTTGCCCTGATGGTGGCCATGTCCTGATCACCTGTGTGTCCCTAGGCATATGGTGAACTGATATGAGGGTAGTGAGCAGAGAGCCTCTGAAGCCCTGAGACAGAGAACCCCCCCCCCCCAGAGAAGGGTGTCTAGAAGGCAGAATGTGCTGGTGCCATGACCAGGTCATGTACTGGCCTGACTCTCAAGTGGGGCCAGGGTTTCACATTATCCCTTCCTTGGCAGAATAGAGAAAGAGCTAGGCCTGAATTCTCACTCTGCCTCCTACTGGCTGAGTGGCCATCGGAGGTGCCTGTGAATGGGGACTGTAAGTATTACTCTTCATCATTGCAGCCTTTCACCGTTCCATCTCTTGCTCTCATCCCATGAGCTCGACCTTCTGTAATCAGGAAAGCAATCTGGTTAATCAAATTCACACTGATTCCAGCCTAGCCAACCCAAAGAGATTCCGGTTGATTAGGTCTGTGAAGAGTTTCGAAACTCTTTATTTTTTATTAATATTTATTTTTAAATAAACATCCTGGGTGATCTTAATGTTTAACCATGTTTCTAAGCCACTAAAATAAATGAGGATGGGATTTTAAAAAAATAAAATCTAGCTTGTGCTATTGAAAATAGAGGTACAGTTTAAAGGTACCTTCCCATGGTGCCTGGAACAAACCACAGCAGGTGGGGCCCTCTCCCTTGCCATGGGCAGCTCTAATGGAAGGGTGGGGGTAACACCAGCTGTGTCCCCTCCTGCAGCTGTTTCAGTGCCATGGCCCAGTGGAAAGCACCATGAAATTCATTCTCCACATCTCCCAAAGCTGGGCCAGGTGGTAACTGGCTGGAGGAGCTGATCCCACCAGACACGAGGCTTCTGCAAGCCAAGGAAATATACTCCCCTGCTTCCATGCAACACAAGGCTCCCCTAAATCCTGCCTTCCTGGGCAACAACTGCCTTTTGTCCCAAATCAGTTCAACCCCCTTGACCGGGATGTGGCTCTGTCTGGCATCAGGAACAGCTCTTGCACTTCTGCATGCTCACTTGGGGCTGTTGGTTTTAGGAGGTGGTCGGGGTACAGAGATGCTTTGGGAAAATGCAGTGGAGGAGGAAGTGAAGCTGTGATTGGGACTTCACCCGTCCCTAAGGATGATGGGGGTGGGGCTTCCTTGCTTCAGGTAATTCGACCTTTTTATTAGTTGAGGGGAGGTGCAGAAGCAGGAGTTTGGCGGAGGAAGAGGGGAAAGGCACAGAACGAGAGCACTGTCCTTTGCCAAGGACACAGGACTATTGACATGGGAGAGATGGGCACAGCCTCTGGACCTACTCCACGGTGAGAAGGAAATGGTTTTCACTGAAAAACAAAGTTGAAAAACAGTTTACCAAAGGGAAGAGAAAGAGGAAAGGCGGGGGAGGATAGCTACCTCAAACTGTCTAATCATCAAAATCACCTGGGTAGCTTGTTAAAACTACAGATTCCAAAACTTGTTCCAAGTCAATAAAATATTCTTGGTAGCTCTGGGCTTCTTCTCCTTATGGCTTAAAAATGTAGATGCTGACTCACCCAGCTCAGGAGACCATTGGGCAAGTAGGTGTCAGGGCTGAGGGGAAGCAACACTTTATGGGATCAACACAACACATTGTGTTTCCAGTTTTCTAATTGGGTTTGGGGAATGAGGGAGGAAAGCAGACACGGGGGAATAAAACATCCTAAAATCCACTGCCCTCCAGTCAAGATGGGTCTTGAAACTGCTCTCCTTTCTCTTTCACATTTGCTGGGGGGAAATCCTGTCCACCCACCCTCTCCAGGTCGTCTCCTTTCCCACCATCTGCCCTTTACCATCTGTGGAAGCCTGAATGATGCTCTCCCCACAACATTCATGTCTTAATCCCCAGAATCTATCATTGTTACAGAGGACATTCATCTGTGATTAATTAAGGACCTTGCAATGCGGACAGTGTTGTGGCTTATCCAGGTGGGCCTAGTGTAATCATAGGGGTCCTTTTAAGAGGGGCACAGGAGTCAGAATTAGAGAAGGAGGTGGTGTGGTGAAGGAAGCCTCACATCATTCCAATGAATGCTGGAGGGGGATGCTCATTGAAAATGGAAGCTGGCAGTGGTGGTTCATGCCTGTAATTGTAGCACTCTGGGAGGCCAAAGCAGGTGGATTGCTTGAGCTCAGGAGTTTGAGACCAGCCTGGGAAAGAGTAAGGCCCCATCTTAAAAAAAAAAAAAATACTAGCAGGTCATTGTGGTAGACACCTGTAGTCCCAGCTACTTAAGAAGATGAGGCAAGAGGATCACGTGAACCTAAAAGTTTGAGGTTGCTATGAACGATTACTCCATGGCACTCTACCCAGGGCAACAAAGTGAGACTCAGTCTCGAAAGAAAGGAAGAAAAAGAAAGAAAGAAGGAAGGCAAGAAGAAAGGAAGGAAGGAAGGAAGGAAGGAAGGAAGGAAGGAAGGAAGGAAGGAAGGAAGGAAGGAAAGAAAGAAAGAAAGAGAAGAAAGAAAGGAAAGAAAGAAGAAAGAAAAAGAAAGAAAGAAAGAGGCCATAAGCCAAGGAACACAGGCAGCACCTAGAAGCTGAAAAAGGATACTCTCCATGGAGTCTCAAGAAGCAACCAGCCCTGCTAACACCTTGACCACGGCCCAATTGACACTGACTTTGGGCTTGGGCCTTCTAGTAAGACAATAAATTTGTGGCATTTTAAGCCCTCATTTGGTGGTGATTTGTTACATGTTACAGCAGCCACAGGCAACAAATACATCCCCAACCTCTACCCTCCCCACTCCATGAACCCCTCCCTTGGAAAGTATCCCCTCATGGGGCACTATTGTAATACAATTTAGCAATTACAGCTCGGCACCTGTGGCTCAAGCGGCTAAGGTGCCAGTCACATACACCCAAGGTGGCGGGTTCGAATCCCCAGCCCAGGCCTGCCAAACAACAATGATGGCTGCAATCAAAAAAAAAATGGCCAGGCATTGTGGCGGGCACCTGTGGTCCCAGCTACTTGGGAGGCTGAGGCAGGAGACTCAACAAAAACATAACTTTAAATTTGATCTCTTTATTTGATTTATTAAAAATGGACAAGAAACATTGTCAAATATGAAATGGTAATTAATTTTGTATGAATTATGATTATATACATATATTCAAATGTATACAACATTAGTCTTCCTCACCTGTAAAGTATTGATCTGTCCTAACGTATAAGACATTGGTCAGTCCTAACAAATACTGTCAGTAATAA
>CAUYQV010070152.1:0-71122 GCA_963574575.1 Galagoides demidoff
CCGAAATACTTCCATCAAACTGATCAACACAGCCTTCATGTCATTTTCTCAGTTATTGTTTTAAAACGTTCTGATTCTACTCTTAGAGAGTTTCACTTGGAGCAAAGATTCTTAAAGAACATAGAACTTGAATTTAATCATTCAGAAAATACCTTTTGAAGGTCTACCATGTGCCATGCTCTGGACTAAATATTGGTGATGCATTATCTCATTTAATTATCACACGTCCAGGAAGTGGCTATTACCATTACCTCGTTTGACCTATAGGGAGACTGAGGCTTAGAGAGTTGAACTACTCCTGAATTAGGACCCATAATCAGGCAATCAGATAGAAAGACCATTTGTCCCTGTCTCCTACCCTGCATACACTTCCTCAGTCTCAAAAAAACCCCAAAACGTATAATATATGGTGAAGGGGAGTTCAATATAATTAGAAGTACAGCAACGGCAATTCACAGGATGTCAAATGATTTAAGAAACTGAGTCTCTAAGCCTGATTCTCCTAAGGCCACCTAATAATGAAATAATGGAAGAGTGAGATAATGACTACGATAGCTTTTCTGAGCTCTTTCAACATGTCACACGCCGTGCGAAGGACTTTCTGTGCAAAGTCTCATTGACGCCCCGCCTCAGCTCTGTGATCCGGTTAACAGCCTGTGTTACAGCAGGTGGTGAGCCTGCAGAGGGTGGGGCTCAGTCTCAATGAAGAAATGAAAAGACACTTCGTAAGGCTTTGAAGTAATGCAATAATATGCCAATACTAATCATTATTTTTATGTCAATATCTCATTATATATTTTTTGGTGACTATTAGTAAAACTTTATAAAAATGCTACTTTAGTAAAATTACTATGATTTGAAATTATGGATTTTTCATGTCTGAGAGGGAGTGTGTGTATATATGTGTGTATTGGTGAGAGAGAGAGAGACTGACCACAGTCTCTGAGAATTAAAGGGCAGAGACTAATTCGAAGACCAGAGCCATAATGTAAGTGTTAGGATGAAAATGGCCTGAAAACCTCGGCAACACTGGGGACAGAGAAAGGAGTAGATTAGACACGGGAAGGAACGCTGCGGAAAAATGGAAACCTGAATAGAACCTGAGCACAAGAACAGAAGCAGAACCTTCGCGTAGTTTCTATCTGGGAAGAGAAAGAGCTCAAATACTTTACTAAGGAAGTGGAGGCTGTGCCCGTAGGCGTCCTGCTACTTGCAAACTTCCCATATGCTTCCTAAGGCTTATACCCGGGCACTTTGTCATAGCCTTCCAGTTTCACGAGGGAGTGTCTCTAGCCCAGCGCCTGATGCAGGACAGACATAAACCCTAGCTGTCAGAAAGATTTCTGCTTGTTTGTTTGCTTGTTTGAAACAATTGCCTTATTGGAACTAACTGAGTGAATGAGAAGAATGCAGATCTGTTTTCTTGAGGCTTCTCGGGATGCACTGTGGCCTCCAGAGCAGCTGGCAGGGGGGAATGAAGCTGCTTATATTCTAATATGGTTAACTTATTCTAATGAGCTGCATTCTCTAAAATCAGACTTGCTGATGTTGGCAGGAAATAAATTTAACTCCCCTGCACAAATAGATGCAAAGCTGAATTCTCTGATACATTTTATTTTGCACAAGGTAATCAAGATCCATAAAACTCCGATTTAGGATCAGGGTGCCAGGGAGTCAACGTCCTTGAGGGCAACACAATCTTGTAATGAGAATTGTATTTCAGTGGTGTTAATCTCATGGGATCTGATAACGGGGAAATACTGCAGTTGGATCTTACTCTTATTTGACTTCATTGTTCATGCTGCTGTATCTTTCACTCAACACCAACGTAATAAAATATACAAAGAAGTCCACACTATTTGCTTCTGCATCATTAATCAAAAGAACAGAAGATGAAGTTGATGACACATTGTTTTCAAAATAATGCTAAATTCTTAAACCTCCCCGTGATGGCCAAAGTTCAATTAACACCTCGCTTTTCTCCAGTTTCCCCAGAGATTATTAACTTTGAGGAGAAAGTTGATTAGACCATCCACCACCTATCCTTCTCACTTTTCCCACCCCACCAGCCTCCAATGCGTTAACTTCAATAACTCTCCAAATAACAACCCACTAAGGAATGATTCTGCAGCAAAATGAAAGCTCATAGAGAGAGGGCTAGCAGAACCTTCGCATAGTATGATCACATATAATTTTTCAGACATGCTCATTTTAAACACATGACACACTTGGTGCAGTTCTAATGTAACTCAGAAAAAGCCCCAAGTGTAGATCTGGGTAACAAGGTGCACTCAGAACATCTGAGGCCAGCATTTTGAATTCAAAGTAAAGATTGATGACACAAATATTGTATGCCTGAAACTTGAAATCTACTGAAGAAAAGTTTGCATCACTAATAATAATCAATGACACACTTACATTTTTGCCATTCTAGGTGGAAAAGAAAATGTTCTGCTCAAGGAGTGAACTCACCTTCATGGGTTTGTAACAGTGTGTACTTGGAAGTATCCACTGCTTATAACTTTGAAATCTATAGTGCCTATGTTTGTGATCAGGAAAACACAAGGTGATGGAGAAAATGACCTCTTAGAAAGTAGAAGGGATAGTCATAGTTTGATTGAGACATAGGGAATGTGGATGTATATTATGAAAGGTCAAATGTATTGATAAAGTCTTTGTCACAGGAAATGTAGTTTCCTAAATTGTGGTATGTAAAGAGTTGATCTGAAGAGATGATGATGTTTGTCAATGAGTGTAGTGAGGGTTTTATCCTCTACTCTTGGATATAACAGTAGAAGACACCTGAGGAGAGCTGTGTTGCCATTATACTTAGAGTAAAATGAATGTACCCCTATGAGTGATTCTTTATGCAAGAGATTCTCACCTGATGCGCTGGGAACATGCACAGGGATTCTGTTTGAATTGGTTTCAGCTGCAGCCTTAGGCAAGCCTTGCAGTGGTTCCCCAGGTGATTCAAACATACAGCAAAGGTTATCTTCTGATTAAAGAAACCTTGATAGACTTTTGTAATAGAAAATAGTTTTGGTCATTGGCACATAGTCTACAGTCCAAAATCTAGTGAGTTCCACAATAGAACTCTTGGTTCTCTCTGATCTCATATTCACCGACTGCTGTCACCTTCTCCCCACCCCCACAATATTTCACCCCTCACTACTCTACCCACTATTACAGTGGTTTTCAACCTGTGGGTCGTGACCCACAGGAATTATATTAAAGGTCACAGCATTAGGAAGGTTGAGAACCACTACACTATTAGAATAAGTCAAGCTCACTTATACTTAAAGACTTTGTATGTATTGTTTTTGCTTGTAATAGTCTTTTTTTTTTTTTAAGACAGTTTCATGCTGTCTTAGTCTCACTCTGGCTATAGTGTCATTGTGTCGTCATAGCTCACAGCAACTTCTAATTCTTGGGCTTAAGCAATCCTCTTGCTTCAGCCTCCTGAGTAGCTGGGATGGCATGCACCACCATAACCTGGCTAATTTTTCTATTTTATTTTATTCTTATTTTTTTTTTTTTAGTAGAGGCAAGGTCTTGCTTTTACGCAGGTTGGTCTCAAACTCAGGAGCTCAAGCAATCCACCCAGCTTGGCCTCCTAGAGTGCTAGGATTATAGGCGTGAGCTGCTGTACCCTGCCTTGCTCCTAATATTCTAACACTGACCATACCTTCTTTTCACCATTCTCATCTTTTTTAGGGAGCTGGATGCCAGCTCATTCAAACATCACTGTCTCAAATAGGCGATTTTTGACCTATATCTAATGTAAGAAGACTCTCCAACCTGATTGCTTTTCGTTACTTCAAAATCTATTTTATTTGCTTAAAAGCGTTAATAACTATTAGAAACCCTCACTCAGTAACTCCATTCCTTGTTTATTGGCTGACAGCCCTCATTGCATACTAGACAGTATTACCCTTCCTCTACTGTTTACTTATGTGCCCTTCATGCCTAAAACCATGCCTGGCACATGGAAATATCTGCTGCATATTCATAGAGTGACTGGACAAATGAATGAATGAAATGTCTACCGAAAAAGACAATGTGGAGGAAAGTCTTACTTGACCATGAATTACTGGTCGCTAAATCCCAATGCCTGCCTTGTATTATAGAACAGATTTAATGTCCTCTGTATTTATCAGCATTTTGTTTCCCAAGGTCTTTCTTTTAAATTTCTCAAAGCAGTAAGTGAAAGAGACTTTGGATCAAAGACTGTGCGGCACATGTGCCAATGACCAAAACTATTTTCTATCCCAAAATTCAATCAAAGTTTCTTTAATCAGGACATAAATCTTTCAGACACACATCACGGACTATATATGTACCACATCAGACCACAACTGCTATTTTTCTTTTTTTTTTTGGCTTTTTCCTCCATTCATTTTGCAATTACACCCTATCAGTGGAAGAGGAACAGCACCGAAGTCGCAGAGAGAAAGAAATACCTTGGAAAAGCAGTTTTAAGCATGATGAACCTGGTGCTTCAGTTTGTCTCAGTCTGCAATTTCAGCTCTCAGGGGATTCAGTGAAATGGAATCAGGCAATGACGATCAATAATCTGAAATTCTGTTACAAAGGGTATAGTATAAAATAAACATTAAGATCTAGAGACTGTCTTCTCCTTCTGCAAGCAATCCCCTCATTTCTCTCAAGCCTATGGAATTTTAAGAAAAAGGGTAAGAACGTTTTGCCTGTGAACAACACCATATACATTCCCATTTTTGTGCAACCCAGGGAGAACATTTGAAGCAAAAAGACTGAGTTTATTCTGATTCATCTTTTCATCAATTTCATGTACTTGTCATAAAGAGTGGCCATTTGGGTGTTGGCTGTTATTTGGTAACAGATTCATTCAAAACAATGAAACACTAAAAGAAAGAAAAACCTTATCAGACAGTATTTCTTTTTTCTTTTTTGAGACGGAGTCTCACTATGTTGCCCTCAGTAGAGGCCAGGGCGTCACAGCTCACAGCAACCTCCAACTCTTGGACTTAAGCGATTCTCTTGCCTGGGCCTCCCAAGTAGCTTGGACTACAGGTGCTTGCCACAATGTCTGGCTATTTTTTGCTTGTCATTGTTGTTTAGCAGGCCAGGTCCAGGCTCAAACCTGTCAGCCTGGTGCCCTGCTCACTGACCTATGGGTGCCAAGACATCAGACAGTATTTTTAAGAATAAATAAAATTCTTATTTTCAGGAAGATTTTAATTGAAATATTCAGTTAGTTCACTTAAACTATTAAAGAGTTGAAGATAGGCAAGTTCATTTTGGATTACATTTTGAAATTCGAAGAGTCTAGGATATGTAGTGGTAAAAGTCATGAAAGTGGAAATGGAAGGTGGAAGGAAGACATGCCGTATTCCTCGTGAGTTCCAGGATAATAGGCTCGAAAGATCTTTGTCTTTTAGAGATTGGGTCTCACTATGTTGCCCTGTCCGACCTGAAACTCCTAGGCTCAAATGATCCTTCACCTCAGCCTCCCATAGTGCTGAGATTATAGGCATGAGTCACTGCACCTGGTCAAGATCTCTTACTAGTACCCAAGAGCCATGCATAGTTTTCTACAATGCAGTTAAATGATGGAATTTATTAACAGAAATATAATATGTCCAAATTAGAAAGCACACATTAATTTCGGAATGGGAAAACACAGAACATTTTATAAAAGCATTGTTCTGTCAAATATAAAAAGAAACGACATGTTTTAGTTCTGTGTGCACATTATTGTTACGAATTGGAATTCTATACATCCTGTTATATAGGTGGCTTTGAGGGTATTTTTAATTTGAAATTTAGTTTTTCAATGGTGTTTCCAATATCCAGAGATCCAAATATTCATCATCCAAATTTAACAGATGTTGTCATTTCCCTATATTTTCTTCCAAAGCATCACTCATTTTTCAAAGAAATGAAAAGTTATATAACCATTCAATCCCCATTCTCAGTAACTCTCTGTCACTTCTCAAAGTGGCAGGTGGGAAATTTGGGAACGGTACTCTAACTTCAGTTAATTTATCTTCTTAGTCCTCTTCATGTCTCTTTTGCACTTTTTAATCTCTTTGTGTAAGAATTGATGTAGGTGAGATCTTTACTGACTATGAGTTTTTGAGTAAGTTATTTCACCTTGATATCTCAGCTTCCCCCTTTGTAAAATGCCGACAGTAATAGGGTGATTAGAAGTTTAAGGCAGTCATTTGTGAAGCGCTTAGAAAAGAACCCGGCATTCAGTCAGCATATGCAGATATTTGGTAAATTTAATTCCTCAATGATTTGCTTCAATTCATTGTTTCTTTGTCTCCACACTAGAGTGTATCACATCCTTTGTGATTTCCGTTATCATTTCAATATTACTTTCTTCATTGCTACCATTTCTAATTGGTTCTTTCTTAACTCTCTTAATCTTGTTTTACAAATCCTTTTAAAGTAGATATCATCCTTTCATTTACTTATTTTGCAGATTTTTTAAAAGAAGGTTCAGTGAAATCTATTTATTGAATAAATTCCTACTCATATTTTTATCTGATGGCTATTATTTTTGTTGACTCTTTCATTTTACTTTTTACTGCCTTTTTTTTCTGTGGCTTTTTACTCACCTTCACCCAAAGTGCTGGTACCTTCCTACAAAATGTATGTTAACAATCTGCTTGTCCCTTCCATATTTTGCTTCCACAAACACAGACACAGATTTGGGGTCATATTTTTTATAAAATGTCATGTATCAAAGTATGTTTCTAAAACATATGTGGAAAACATAAGATGTTATGCGAGAACAGTATCCTGTAACCAAATGGCTTTGGGAAACACTGGATCAAAGAAAATTGAATAGGTTTCTCTACGGTATAAAAATATCTTAGAAATGGGTTTACGCTATCTATTCCCCCAAATCCTTTGATAATAGGATACTGTTTAACAGGTAAATTCATGTATCAATGTCATGAGAAATGGACTTTGGCAAGAACTATTTGGCCTTTGCAATGAGATCCATCTGCTTTAATTGTTAAGTTTAGCTTTGACTCATTTGGACACTGAATGTTTTCTAAATCCAGGGGCCAAGAAGCCAGTCTAGTGACTTTACTCCAGCTTCTTATTTTGCATACAGAACCTAGATTCCTATTCCCTTGCTTGAGGATCAGGCCCTGACTGTTACCTAAGAATCAGAAACCAGGTATCTGTCTTGGTTTCCTGCCAAGCCAAGACCTGGGATCCTGACCTAAACCCAAATACTGCACTCCACTGTCCTTCTACCAATCACCTCTCCTGTCATCGGTGACTCGGCATAACACGTCCCTATAGCATCCAGTTCTTTACTCTTGATTCATTTGTTATCCAATTCAGAAGGGAGTATGAAATAGATTGTAGAAAGAAAAAGGGATACGAAAGGAATAATCATGAAGAGAGTATTTAGACGTGGCTGTGTACTGAAATAGGGATATAGCATGAATTAAGAGCTTTTCTTTTTTTCTTTTTTTTTTTTGAGACAAAGTCTCACTCTGCAGTGGCATCATCATAGCTCACTACAACCTTAAACTCCTAGACTCAAGCGATCCTCCTGGCTCAGCCTCCTGAGTAGCTGGGACTACAGGCATGTGTCACTGTGCCCAACTAATTTTTCTTTTTCTTTTCTTTCTTTTCTTTCTTTCATTTGTTCATTCATTTGTTCGTTTGTGCAGTATGGGCTCAAACTGCTAGCCTCAAGCAATCCTTCTTCCTTGGCCTCCCAGAGAGCTGGGCTGACAGGTGTGATCCACCACACCCAGCCAAAGTCATCTTTAGTTTACTTTATACATTTATCACCAAATTAAATGAGTTAACATATAAACACACATAGCATTCTGCTGGTATAGGGTGGGCAATAAATATTAGTTCTCATTCCCCTTCCATTGTTCCCCTGAGCTCACAGAGCTAGAATTTCTTTAAAATATGAAGCGTATTTAAGAAAGATAAAAATGTGATAGTTTTATGGATCAATTTAGGTCTTAGAAAACATAGTTTTATTTAAAAGTGACCTAATATACTCCCCCAAAGCGTGAAAACTATAGTGGTCTAGTTTCAAGTCTTAAAGATCCTGTTCTGCATGTCACATATCCCTGGGAGCTTTACATACCTGAGCTATTTAGAAGTCACAGAAGTCACATGAAGTCGCTCAGGGTCTCATAGCTGGTACATGCAGCTGGATTCAAACTGTGGTGGTTGATAAATGGGCTCGTCTTCTGTTTTGTCTGCTATACTTACTCTCTATCAGTTTTTTATTGGTATGGGATATATACTTAACCTAAGAAGTCTATTATAGTAAAAAACAGAAGAGGAAAGTAGACATGTCATTCTAATCTTGTAGACTGCGTCGCTCATCTCATGTTGTCTCCAATCTGTACAGAAGCTGCATCAGACATCGAGACATAATTTGTTTACTTTCCTTCAGAAAAATATCAATTCTGAATATTTTAATTTTGGCACTTTATATGATCAGCAACTTTTTTTGATAATTGCCTCTTAAAGAAAAGGATAGATGGAGACGTTGAAAAGGTTATGGGCCTTAAAAGAGTAGTTGTTTAAAACAGGGAGAGAGAATGACAAATTCAGTAAATTCCAAGAAACAAAGGTTGATTAAAGAATGGAAAAAAAAAATGCTGTGAAGGCTGTGTTAACCAGTCTGATGAAAATATTTCAAATGGTATATAAAACCATTGGACCCCATAATTGCATTAATGTACACAGCTATGATTTAATAAAGAAAAAAAAGGTTGATTAAATAAAAAATGTGTTCCTCTGCCCAGAATAGCATTTTTCTGACTTCTAAATGTGACTCTTTTTTTTTTTTCAATTACAAAAAAAAAATATTTGGAGAATAGTAGTTATAATATACTTGGTCTCTATGATGCAGAAACTGTTTCCAAAATAAAGACACAAAATACTCTTCATTGCACTTTGAACCATGTTACTTCCATGTAAACACAATAACACAATGAGAATCAACTTTAGCCCTAGAACTATTGGAGGGTGGGGTCATTTTTTCTCTACAGTCTACATTTTTGGGGGGGTTTGTATGCTTTCAACTTTGCAAATAATTTAAGCTAACAATGTATAAATATTAAAGCTAAAAAAATTTCTAAAAAATGTGATGTAAAAGTATATGAGTTCCTTTATATGGCTTTGATAAATTATATGTTTGCATACATGTATGCAGTTATTTTTGAAAAGCTCCAGAAATAACGAACAGTAAAAGTATATTTTGGGAAATCATTTTCAACAGGTGTATACCAATGGGGGAAGTTTACAGATCGTAATTGGTATGCAGTCTGTAATACGGAGTGTAAGAATTACACGAGTGGTTATGAACTTGAACTTGAGCTTTAGAGTCAAACTGATCCATATTCAAATTCTGGCTGCAGTCACCTGTGTGACCTTCAGCAGATTAAGGAAACCCTTTGAGTCTCAGTTTTTCCATCTGCACAGTGGAGAAATGCACAGTTTGTCTAAAATAAAATATTACACACGAACCAATTTATGTAATGCCTGATGTACCAACAGTGATTATTAAGTATGTACTCCATATTTTTCATATTTTAATCATGATAAACATAAAATCATAACTATAAAATCATGATTAAAATAAATTTCTCTTTAATAAGTAAATATGAGACTCAGTGACTACAGGAAAGCAAGAATATTCAAAAGATAATTAACTGCTAGTGAAAATAACTCATTTTTATGATAAATAGTTTACATGCAAAAAAGATCAGTACAAGTTTTGCCACAGTTGGCGAGTGAAAGATGATTCCTGATACACCCTAAGGATGCAGCTTTAAGTTTTTGTCCCTGATTTTGAAAAGTCTGTACACGAGGCAAGGAGGGAAACTGGAGCACGCAAGCCTTGCCTTCTGCATCGTGGCAGAAAGTCATGTATTTCACAAGACGGTTACTCCCACAAGATTAGATCCACACACAAACCTAGTTGAGCTGTCTTCAAAATGATCAATAAATCTTACAAGGATGCATTTGCCAATTATTCCCAATCAATACAGGAAAGAAAATGCGTGACAGCAGAGCAAGCAGTCAAAATTGGCTTCTTTTCTGAACACTACCATTATCTCTTATGTTTCAAAACAATTCCTAAACCTTTACCAGTTTCTAACAAATACCTTTCATTTTGCTGGTCATTAGTAAAAAATAATATCTGTTAAAATTATTGGAATTTCATTAAGAAATGCCCTAGACTCTACATTTTAGACTAACATCTATCTGGAGAAATTGAGGTCCATTCAGCCTGGGAAGCCCATGACATTGGTTCTTTACAATGGCCCCAGGCAATAGTTTCTTGTATTATATTAGTTGCAGCTAGTCCATCCTCTCTTTCTCTCTTCCTCCCTCACTCTTGCTCTCTCTGCTTTTCTCTCTTCCCCCTAACCTCAAAAAGAAATGGAGTGAATAGAATTCTTCAATGCTTTTTTGTAAACCTTTGTATGTATGCACATTTGTTGCAGGCCCAGTCTATTAGACATCTCTTGAACTAAATTCATGTTAAAATAATGCAGACATAAAATATAATTATACTAATAGCTATTTTCAGTTAATGAGACACCTGCTTACTGCTACATCTAAGGTATGTATGCCTAGATGTAGCCTAGTATCTGCCTGTGGTTTAGACATCTTTAAAGTGAATCCTGATTTTACATGACGTAAAGTAACCTTAAAGATGGAAAAAAGAGAAAAGGAATATTATAATGCCATAGAAAATAAATTTAGTCAAAACATTTAGTTAGACTTAAATATATCTTCTTCACATACTGATTTATACAATACTAGTTTAAATCTAAGGCAGAAAATATTAGAATCTGGGCACAGTTTTACCAAATAACTCACCTTGGTAGTTAAGGTTTAACATATGGAATTTGGAGAGATTTGGTGGTTTATGTGTGAAAGTTCAAAGTCAGTGAGTCCTTGGCCCTACCGATTTATCTCATTCAGCTTCGTTTAACAGTAATAATAATTTCCTGGCAGTGTTTGACTTGGACTTTTTGACCTATCTTGAATTCTATGTCTATGTGAATATCACTTGATCACTTTTTCTCTTTTGCCTTGATTTCGCAGCTAATGCAATCTAAACTCAATTTGAAGGAAAAGCCATTTTATACACAAATTTCTTTGGCTTTAATTGTCTTATGTTGTAGAAGTTTTCACATTACTATTTTCTTTTTGCTGTCTGAATATCCAGCCTTTCATTCTGTGAGTATTAAAAAAGGCTTCATTCTATTCACATGTCTTGCTTATGTTTTGGAAAGAATTAGACATGTAGGTATTTTGTGTCTATTTGTTGTGTACCAAGACATAGAAAATTAACAGCATTTTGCTCTTTTGCAAAATTGTATAAATTGCTGGTTTGGCAACCCTGTAAAAATTTAAAACATAAAGTTTCAATTGTTTGATTCGTTTTCTTTCCAACGTTCGATATCATAAACAAAACAAAAACTCAATAGACAGAAATGCTGTGTTGAGATAATAGTGGGGTTATTTCATTGCTATTGTTACCTGCAATTTCAGCTGTGTCATTCTTTCCTATGGGGAGCAGACTGCGTTTTCTGCAAGTACGTTTTTGCAGATTTTTTTTTTTTTTTGGCCTCATTTTGAACTCAGCTGGGGAAAAACAGTCATTTTCTAAATTATTTTTTCTACAAACACATAATAAAAATGGGTGAAATGCATATGAATAGTGATTTTTTGGTAGAAATAAAGTTAATTGAGAGAGTTGTTATCCTTGCCTAATAAATGTTAATAAGAAACACACCTTTTTCTTCTTAGGAGTGAATATCATTTCAGCATTGCATACACTCAGTGACCTGAACAGTGAGGTTTTTGATATCAGTAATTAACACACAAGACAGCATGACAGGTTTCTAAAGAAATTAAAAATACTACTATATGACCCAGCAATTCCTCTGCTGGGCACATAACCAAAGGAAATTAAACCACTATCTCATAAAGACATCTGCACTCCTGTGTTCATTACAGCATTATTCATGAGAGTCAAGAGATGGAAGTAACTTAAGTGTCTGTCAAAGAATGACTGGATAAAGAAGCTCTGGTACATGTATGCAATGGAATATTATTCAACCCTGAAGAGAATGGCATCTGGCCATTTGCCACAATGTGAATGAGCCTGGAGGGCATAATGTGACGTGAAATAAGCCAGAAATAAACAAAAATATTGTGTGATCTCACTCATGTGTGGAATCTAAAAAAAAAAAAAACCTAAAGAATCCAAATATAGAGAGATAGAGAATAAAATAGTGGTTATCCTGGATAAGAGTGTTTGGCCAGGGAAGGAGTGAAAAAACAGTAGGTCAGAGGATACAAAGTAACAGATACGTGCGTGGGATGATCAAGTCTAGAGAGTTAATTTACAACTTGAGGACTACAGTACAAAATATTGTTTGGGATTCATGTTACTCAGTAGGTTTTAGTTGTGCTTGCCACAAAAAAATAATAACTACGTGAGATGATGGAACGTTCATTTGCTGAACTATCAATAAACCATTTTGCTATTTATATGTATTCCATAAAGTCATGTTGTATACCTTAAATATACACAATAAAATTTTTAATTTATTTAAAACAAATCACCACCACAATGCCGTTTTGCTAAATTATCACGACACCAGGACGCAAGTCAATGTTTTCAAATAGAAAATGAATGTTCTTACTTTGTCCTGAATAGTATCAAACTCCAGCTGCCGCTTGTTTCTTGTCAGCGCTAAGCAACCCTCTTATTTATCTCCTGCTGGTTCCTCAGTGTGTGCCCAGCCTCAGTGGTTTCAGACCTTTTCTACTCTCGCCTTGGTTCGAACATTCCCCTGCCCTTCTCTGCAGGTGACCTTGTCCCCATGTAACTAGGAAGGCTGAGTTCATCAGCCTTAGCTTTCATCTTTGTCCCAGCTCCATGCATCTCCCTGTCTGCACCTACCCTTTCATCTTTCTTTTAGGTTTCAGAAAAAGCCTCACCCTTTCTTTTTATGTCTGAAGGTAAGCACTTTTCTCTGACCTTAGATTCCATCATGCCCCACCTCCAGGGACGGTTTGCCATCATTCTTATCCCTGTGGGTTTTAAGATCCAGTTCTCCTTTTTCATTGGGTCTCTTCCCTCAGCTTCACTGTGCCCACATTTTCCCTAACGTTGCTCTCCCCCTCATCTCTTATTCCCATGGCCTGTGGATACTGTATGACATCTATCCTCTGAAGTGACTCAACAGTCAATTCCTCCTTTATTAGAAATTTTTCTTCCTGGCTTGCACAAAATTCTTCTAAACACTCCATGTAGGTCTTCTCTTTGCTTTTAATAAAATTTCTCCTCGATATCCAATTTACTTTCTGTCCCTCAAATTATCCTCGTCCAAATGTCTAATCCTTAGTCACTGCAGCTCCAGTTCACATCATCTCAATTCTTTAGACATTTCCATTTTCCATCATTTCCAACTCAACACCCACATGATGGTTCTATCATGTGAAACACCTACTTGAATAATTATAGCAATGAATAGACAATTTATTTTTTTATGTGGTATTAACATTATAATTTTAATACGTTATGGACGAGTGAGCCTTGATTTCACCCAGGGTTTTGAACTTCTAGGATTTCCCTAAGTATAAATAATTGCCTATAATAGATGATAGAATTTTATGTTTGGTAGTTTTACACTTATTTTGGAAGCAAGAAAATGTTGGACATGATGAGGTTTCATATTCCTGTAGCCATATCACTCAGTGAGCCTATATTTCTCAGCACTATATACTTAGGTCTGAATTTATACTGATTAAGTCCATGTGAAGAAAAAGGGCAGATTATTTCATAATTCTTAAATTAGGATTATGTAACTCTTCATAATACAGTATAATCTCTTCAAGGAACTGTAATAAACTTGTCAACATTCACACAGAGGTGGTCAACATAAGGAACTAGGCCTTCTGTACTGACATGTACATGTGGTGCATGTCCAGTCTGTGAAAATTAGGCCCACTTAAGAAGATGGCCAATGTGGGAAGGTGACCAACTATGGAGGTTCTACTGTATATAAAAAAATGGAGAAGGTGTATTCTAGTAAGCTAATAAATATGTCAGTTCTGTTATGTTTTGAGAAACTACACTAATCTAAAAAAATAGTTTGAGCCATAACACTTAGGTTTGAATATTTATTAATAAAATAAAAAAGACTTTCCATTAATGATTTCTAATAGACATACAGTTATGCACTATATTTTTCTATAACTTTACT
This sequence comes from Galagoides demidoff, assembly GCA_963574575.1. Lineage (NCBI taxonomy): Eukaryota > Metazoa > Chordata > Mammalia > Primates > Galagidae > Galagoides > Galagoides demidoff. The sequence goes on from CAUYQV010070152.1 coordinate 14,280, forward strand.
CGTTTAATACAAAGGACATCTTTTCAGTAAGGTATTTGGACCTCAAAGTTCACTGCCTTTGATTTCCTCAGACTAAGGATCTCCCTTATTTGCTTCTATTTATAATTTTATTTGAAAAGTTTTCAAAAAGAGTACGGGCCAGTGGCTCACACCTATAATCCTAGTCCTTTGAGAGGTGGAGATGGGTGGAATGCTTTAGTTCAAGAGTTCAAGGCCAGCCTGAGCAAGAGGCCCATCTCTCCTAAAAATAGAAAAGCTAGCCCGGCATTGTGGCAGATGCCTGTAGTCCCAGCTACTTAGGAGGCTAAAGCAAGAGGAACTCTTGAGCCCAGGAGTTTGAGATTATTGTAAGCTATGATGCCATGGCATTCTATACTTCAAGGCGAAGAGTAGAATCTCTTTTTTTCTTTTAATTTTTTTTTTCTTTTTTGGAGACAGAGTCTTACTATGTTACCCTTGGTACAGTGCTGTGGCATCATAGCTGACAGCAACCTCAAACTCTTGGGCTTAAGAGATTCTCTTGCCTCAGCCTCCCAAGTAGCTGGGACTATAGGTGTCCTCCGCAATGCCCAGCTGTTTTTTTTGTTTATTTGTAATTGTCATTGTTGTCTTTAGCAGTCCTGGGCTAGGTTCGAACCCGTCAGCTCCTATGTATGATGTAGCTGGCGCCCTAGCCACTGAGCTACAGGCGCTGAGCCTTTAAATTATTTTTTTAAGACAAAGATATAAAAAGGAATGCACCTGATTCCTGAGTTCATGAAGCTTCATCTCAAAGGCTCTAGATAAGTACATCTTTATCATGTAGGGAAGGGAGTCCTAATGCTACCATTGTGTACTCACATCTTTTTTGACTCCCCAGCCAGTAGAGGTCCCTAAAAGGTGAGGAGACATCTCAAAACATGTTATGCCAAAAAGGTTCACATGTATTTTTGCAAACTATCATTATCTTCATAGCTACATACACAAAATACACAAATTATTATGTTAGCACAAAGATGCAGAATTCTTTCATAAAAAAGATTCTTTTACAAATTTAAATGCTGAAGTATAACTTAACTTTTATCAATTATTGCTTAATCTAATCCTGTTTCTCAGCAGGTTGGAATGTGGAACATTTTTTTAAACTTTAATCATTATGTCTAGAATAACATTGAAATGGAGTTTCGGATAAAGCTGATATGGAAAGCATTTTCATCTCAGTGGGTAAACTGTCCTCCTCATCCACTTTTATCATTTTTCTCTAGTCCTTTCTAAGAACTCAGTCTACATTCTTTTTTATTGTACTTCATAATCTTTACTTCACAAGGATGACTAAAAAAAATGTAGTCTTACGTTGATAATAGTTATTTCATAGCTTAGTAGATTTTACTGGTAGAACTAATACCTAATTTAGGGTGGAGTTTACCTTGTGTTTTGATGCCCCTCTAAGAGTGTGTACATAATGGAGTTCACATAATACACTTAAAACAGGTATAAAGTGTCTACAATTACAGGTAACTATAAATTATGAATGAGTTGCCCACTTGTACTCCATGGATGTCACATATTTCAGTGGTATGTGCTACAGGGTTAGGCTAAAAAAAAAATTGCAGACATTTGGATAGTATAAAATAAGACCTTCATTTGGCAGCAGTGGGGATTTTGTTTTCATGTTTACTTTACAAAGCCAAAAGAAAAATATTTTGAACAAGAAAGAATGCAAGTTTCTTCTTACTTTGAACAGATAGTATGGGTTCAAGACTGGCATCATCCTGTTGTGCGTCCCTGAACCTGTCCAGACTCATGAGGGCTCTGAACACCAATCTGTTCATTCAAGTCAGTGTGGGAGGCAAAACAGAAATGGACCAGATGGCAGGAGGAATGAAGGAGAAGAGCAGAAAGGAAAATTCCCCCAAACACTTATCAGTGGTATTCTTACATCTGCTGAAATCAAAGACTAAAAAGGGAGGGAATCAGCACAGCATCTAGACCTCTGGATGAGCTGACTCAGTCAGGGGCTGCTCTGAGGCTCTGAAGGGTCACAAGTAGAGATGGTTAGGAAACTGGGAATGAATAAAATAGTAAGAAAAAGATGGACATGTTGCCTGATTGCCTTTGTGAGAACATTTCTGTCTTTGGAAACCATAACTGTTTACCAAGAATTAATATGCTTCTGGTTCTTATCACCCTGAATTTTGTAAAAGAGTAATTTTCTTTAATCCACCTAAATAAGCCAGTACTACCACCATCACCACCCAAAACCCTTGCTCCCACAAAAGCCTCTCTATGAAAAATAGAGAAAATGGCTTGTTTACTTTACAACAGCCCACATAAATGAAACAAATGTTCAAAAATTATAAAGATATAAGATTAATAATTTTGCATCATTTAGTTACAATAGAATTATCCAAAAGCAAGCCCTTTCTTAGTTATTTTACATGTAAAAACTAGACCATGGAAGAAAAAGGTGCCATATATGTTGCCATTAGGGTTTCGGGGAAAAGTGGTGCTGCAGAGCATAAACCCTCATATTGAAATTGTATATTTAAATAAAGGGGTTCAAAGCTCTCTCAGCTATGTGAGAACTTCTTTATTTATCTCCTGGCTTAAACAGCCAGGGATCACTGCTCTCTCAAGGTGAGTGGCAAGTTGATTTCTTTACTCTTGGTTTAAATAGTTAGCTGTGCACATGCGCACTGTACCTCACTAATATTCATTACAATCCCTCTGCACATGCACTGTACATCAGTGACTTTATTAATATTCATTACAATCCATAATCCATCTCATGAATAAACATCTTGTGACTATCTCCTGAGCAGCTCCTCCCTAGTAATCTATGGTTTAATTGATATCACTTTATCTAACATCCTTTTGAACATAATCCTTTTAACATAACTTAATGGAGAACATGCGGTTAGCCATTACTTCTGTTCTTATCTGATGAAGCCTGAGGCTCCAGAGGAGGAAGGTGGATTGACCACCTGCCCTGTTGGCCTCACCGTTTGGAGGCAGTTACTTCAATTTTAAGCAAGGCATACTTAAGAAATTTCTAAGACATATAGAAATTTATTTGGAAGCCTCCACTCCCATGTGGCCTTAAGTCAGGGGGTTTTTTACACCTGCAACCAACCCGGCCATATGGGGTTCTACTTCAGTTTCTCACAAGTATACCTGCACAAAGTCTTTTGACTGCTCTCTCTCAAACAGCTTTTTTGGTCAGAGGTATATAGGCCTTTGGCCTATAATGTGTGTGTGTATATATATATATATATATATATTTTTTTTTTTTAAATACAGAACTATTTAGAGTATGTTTTAGTGGAACTTCAGTTCATGTATAAATAAGACCTTTTGATTTCTCTACCACAAGGAAACAGCTAATACATTGATGGCCAATGCTATTTTTCTCAAAAGACAATAAATTATGTTAGCATGTATTTTTGTATGTGTATAAATGTGAAAGGAAAACAATTCCCGGGAAAAAGAGAAGGAAGAGATAGGCCAACACAATAATCCCACTGCTCCATCATACCTCAAATTTGAATTATCAAAACTTAGAATGATTGAAAACAATGTTTTCTATTTTTTCTCTAATTTTGTTTGATGGGAATAAAAATGAAATGATATTTGATCTTGGAAAAATATGCTTATAAAAGGAAATTGGACCAGCATGCATTATTATAGTAACCACTGAAATTGAAAATGAACAAATTGATTGAGAATTAGAAAGTTATAGGTCACTATCTGCTGCCTGCTTTATAGAGAGAAATGGGGTTTTAACAGGACTAGTGATTATGCTGGCGACATATAAACACATACAATTGGCCAAAGGTCTCTTGAAACCATTTCAAATTGGCTTCTGGTACAATTTATTGAAAGGAATTCTTTATCTCAAAAAAAATAAATCAATAGTAAAATATTCTCATGTGATAACCTGTAATTCTACTCACTGTGGAAGAAAACATTTTAAGAGTTTAATGTAGTTTATCTTAGGGCTTCCTTAGAGTTAATATTAAAATTTGACATAACTCTAATTTGAAGCCAAGTAGAAATTGAAAATATGTTTTTTGTTCAATGCCAGCATCTTCCTAACTCCATGTTGAATAAGGAAGTGACTTACAGAATTTAAGGGAGGCTTCCAATATTTCTGATGTCTGATCTAAGTATGTAATAGTATGTTTTCAGTCCTTCGACAGTCTCCCTACGTGCAGGGTTATACTTTCCTGACAAACTAAAAATTCTACAAAGAATACAACTGAATGATCCAGCTGGAACAAGACATAATAATACTTATTATAAGTACAGTTTCTAATAATAAAAGGAATTGCATTTTAACAAGCATCAGCCACTAGTTTAATTAAGGGCTTGATGTATAAGATATTATTTAATAATACAAAAACTATAAGCATCCAAGGTCTGTAGGAGAAGATAGATCCAGAGGGGTTAAAGAACTTTCTTGGGCTCATATAGCTAAAAAGAATAGCAGAACTGGATTTGAAGTGAGATAATCTAGCTTAAGACCTTGAGTTTAATCAGAATGTGACCCAGGTTTTCAGTCAGGACAGCCTTGATACTTGGGAAATATCATTTCAGTGTGCTGTCTCTTTTGCTCTGGACCTAGGTTGTATTCTCCAGCATTAATCTAAGAAGTAACAGCAAAAATTCATGTATATATTCATTTAGTCATATTTTTTATAATCACAGCCATATAATCAATGTCATGTGCAGGAAAAAGAGTTTCTAAACTAGCTACAAACACACATAAAGGCTTAGATTCACATAATGGAATACAAAACATAATTGAGAAATTAAGACTTCATTGAAGAGCCAGTATCAGAAATATGTTAAGTAGGAGAAAATGATCTTCATTTAGCAAAGCACTTCAGAAAAATAACTAGTCCATAAGCTTGGCCAGGGCAAATTAGGTCTGAGGCAAAGAGACAATGATACATAACATGTTCTGTGTAAATGAAGAGAAGTTTGGATGTTCCAAGTTAGTCCTTTAGCAAGGGATTAGGAAGCTAGGAAAAAATGAAAAGAGATGAGGAGACCTAGAATTCTGGGCATTAAATGCAATATGGCTGAAATACGGCTGCTGAGAAATTTCAGAAGGTGGAAATCGTGGAAGAATATTAAAAATAAATCTCTCTCTCAATTTTACATTATTTGTATATTAGTACGACCATCCCATGACTCTGCCTTTTTAATCTAAACAAATGGTTCTCAAAGAATCATCCTTTGACCAGCAGCCTCATCACTATGCAAGACATTTTTAGAAATGCAAATTTTTGGGACCTACTGGACCACAGAGGGGACTGTGTCATCTGGGTTTAACAGGCCCTCCAGAGGATTTTAATGTGTGGGAAAGTTTAAGAACCTCTGACCAAACCTTAGCAAAATTCTGCTGTTTCTTTAGCCTTATGTAAGTGCTTCTTTGGGAAATAAAAACTTGGGTCAGTGTCCAGTAGAGATGTCATTAACCGGAAGTGTGATATAAAATAAAGATTAAAAAATTCACCCAGGATCAGCAAAAAGAGTAATGAGGTCTAATTCAATGAATATTTTCCAAGAAACTCTGAAGGTCTTATGGGAAGCAAAGCGTTTTCAGATTCTGCAGAATAGAAATTCATTTATAAATCTTGAATAAGGGGGTAACTTATGATACCAGGTAGCAAGAAGACTTTGGTGTAATTCACAGCTGATAATTATCCCAGAAATTTCCTATTTAGAGAACTATATAGATTTATTCATATTTTTTTTTTGTTAAATGATCAATTTCCTTTTAGTTAGACTTTAAAAACACCCAGCCACTTGAAGACAATTTTGATAGAGTTTTTGAACTTAGGTGTTACTTTCAGAGTAGAAGTAATTCACATTTGTGTAAGTGACTGCTGGTGCTTAAATTTAATACAACTTAATAGGTACATCAGTCTTTTAAAAAAATATATATTGACAACAGCATGTTACAAAGTTTTTTCCTGTTTGGGGAGTATATGAAATCTAGTCATGGGGTTGGACATCCACTGAAGTCTGCCTGTGGGAATCATTTCTAGAATGAGGATGGAAAGCTGTTGAATGGCTAGAGATGCTTTTCAGTGGGCTACTAGAATGAAAAGTGTCATTTTGGTTAGAGCTATTTGTAAATGTTAATAGAGGAGGGCCCAGTGGCGAGATATGGGCAAGGTAAGATGTGCTATGTTGCAGATAGAAGCATTCAACATGGTCAGAATTCATATGACCTTTTAATAACAGTCTGTTGCTTTTCATCTGAAAGATCAAATGATGAAAAATATAACATAAACCAACCTCTGTTCTCTCTCAATCTATAATCCTCTGGAAGAGCTATATCACCATCTTGCTCCACTCTGACTTGTGTCCCCCACTCCCCAAACGCATACTCAGTCACTCCTGGGAGAAGCTCATGACTCTGGTGTACACAACCAGATCATCCTATGTTCCAGTGACAGTGTTAAATTCAGGGGTCTGGGGAGATAAATGCAATCCAATTATCCACTTGAACTTCTGAGAGTCAGGCCCATGGTTTTATTTGAATTGCTGGTAGAAATAGAGCCACAAAGCCCCCCTAACTCCCCCACCCTAGATGAATTGGAGCTGCGAATGTAATGCTTAGAGGTCTTGGTGGCTATTTGGCATTTTTAAGGCAACTATTTATCTGAGAACAGAGTCAAGACCCAGGAGAACAAAGCAAGCAGATTGACAAAATAGGTCCTTGTTGAAATTGAGTCCTTGGGTACAGCTACACCAAATGTTAGAACTCTTCCAGCACATTCTAGGTTTTAAATAAAAAAAATCATTTCCTTATGGAAATGGTTCAGGTTGCATCTTCCAATATTTGAGAAGAAAAGAAACTTAACTAATAATAGTAGTTATGCCCAGGAGTGGGAAAGGAGCAGCAAAGCCATTCTCAGGTAGATTCAGAAACCATTTAATATCGAGCTTTAATAAATGTGGTATGTGAATAAAAAGCCACGGGGTTTTGAGCAGAAGATATCCATGCCCATTGGGATTCTGGAGTGACCTGCTCCAATTGTTATGCCCTCTCTTGAGCTCAGTGAAAAATATCAATGCCCCAGCTCTATTGTATGCATAATTTAAATCAAGAAATCCTCCTAAGAATCCATAAGAATTACAGATCCTAAGTGAGATCTGCAGTTGGCACTTTATACGTTATTCCCCAAATTTAAGAACCATAGCTGTTGATGAGTGAATCCTATTGTTACTGGCCAGCTGTCTGGAACCCTCCTGATTTCCCTTGTTTTTCACTGTTTCTGTACTTGCAGGGCTCTATCTTTCTCTGGCAGCCTAACATGAGGCAGGTGCAAAATATTAGGGAGTTAGTGACCCCCAAGAAGAATTCACAGAGAATGACGGAAGGGAATAAATGTCTCAGCTTCCTCACTCTTGAAGTGAGACAGCTCTAACACATGTTCTGTCCCACCTCCAGAGGTTGTGCAGGGACTTTTGTCTGGTTGTCAGCAACACAATGACCAGCTCTTTAACTCTTCCTGTTCAGGCTATTTTTCCTTGTATGCCACTTTTCCTCACTCATCCACCTTTGCTCTTGGGGGTACCTGCAAACAACCATTTTGCACTGAAATCCTTCCTTGCCTCTGGGTCTGACTCTATCACTCTATAGATAGCCAATATCCATGATGATATGCTGAATCACAAATAGTAACAAGAGACATAACAGGGTATAAACAACGAAGCATTTGGTAAGAGAAGCCTATAACTAATTTGAGACATTTAGAAGCTAGTCCACACAAAGACACATTATATTCTCAAATGAAAATCCTACTTAGGGAGCTGTAGTAAGCAGATATCCAAATACCCAACCACACATATTTGAATAAACATTATTTCCCAATTCTGAGGGTAAATGTGATTGTATTTTTTGCCCCTACTCAAGAAACCTTATTTTGAATATTTTGTGTTCCTCTGTACTTCTGCAAGTTGGCCTCTGAAGATGCCGAACGGACACTCAATTACAGAAATTGACAAAGGCAGTGTGTATCTTTGAAAACCCATCCAAAAATATTTTCTGTAATAGATCCATGCACCTTTTCTAGTAGGCAATACAGAAGAGTTTCAATAAAGGTAGGCAAACTTTGCTCTCAGAAATCTGGCAAGGAACTGTCAAGAAAGCTCAGTCTGAAATTTAATAGCTTGTGAACCATAACTTGTTTCCAGTAACTAGTTCTGCAGGTAATTATCTGCAGTAAGGCCAAAAAGAGCAGAGGCTGCTGAATTCCCAATTTTTAGGAAGTTGGAAAGAAAATCCCAGAGGAGCCAAAAAAGCCCAAAGATATCTATGCTTGAAATAAGCAGAGATTTGAATACCTAGTCTCAGGAATAATAGGTTGAATCCTGATGGGAAATGTTCGTGATAGGATAATAATAGAGTTAGAAACAGGCCGAAGGAAATGCATCAGACAGGAGCATATTGTTCACAGGAAAAGATAATCATCTTTATTGGGCAACAGGACATTAAGTAATATGCTCCCTACACCCAACACTGTTAATATTTGACTTTAATTTCAAAATAAGAATAATCACCAGATCTTCTGCTTCCTAAAAAATATAAACATAATAAAATCTCTTTTAATGGCCAACGTCCATTATTCTTTCCACTTTATAATCCCATTACATTCATTTCTGTGTTCCCTGTTCTCTCTTTAGGTTGGCACATTGATTTGAAATTCAATGAAAATCTCATTAAAAATAGTTTTGGAGGCAATCCAAGGAGCAGAGAGAAGGCCCTGCAGGAGTCCAGAAGGCACGGGTGTGCTGCTGATTCACTCTCCTTCTGAGCACAGCCACCCCGATCTGTAGTTTATGTGCGTCACTATTTCCGTGACTTGGATGACACATCCGTCCCCTCAAAGAGATCTTGAGCTAACAAAGGGCTACCTGGCCATTTCCTTTGGTGATCCCAGTAAACGACCCAGAGCTGTCATCGTGTTTGGCCTAAGCCCTGGGTTGATCCTAGGCAGACTCCCAGGTTGGAACCCTGCCTTCTCCCCGGGTCTGCACTGAAACCACGGAGCCTGTAAACAGGGTGTAGGATCAGCCTCACTCCATAGCATGCAATGTGTGTACACATGACACAAAAGGGGGGGAGGATTCTAAGTTGGAAATAAATACACAGGGGATCACATTTCACTCACTTAGCTTCTATAGGCTCTGTTGGAAAGTAAAAGGTAACTCTTTTTTTTTTTTTTATTTCATGGGGAACATTACTGCTCTTAAGTTGATGCACCATGTGTGTGCACAGCTATAAGGTTTTAACCCAAGTGTTTAAAAAGGGTACTTTTCATCCAGTAAGGGAAGGAGAAGAGACTGCATTGAAGTGTTAAGTTTTTTTTTTTTAATTTTTCTGAAAATAAATTAGGGGACATACAAGCATTTTTAGGTTTTTCTTTTCTTCTCTTCTCTTAAAGGGCCTGAAGCACAGGAAGTTATAGTGACGTGCTATGTGATTTTTCAGTCAATGCTGGCCCACGCATGATGATGGTCCTGTAAGATTATAATACCATGTTTTTCATTGTGCTTTTTCTCTGTTAAACTTTGTGTAGATAAATAAACACTTGCCATTATGTTCCAGTTGCCTATAGCACTCAATACGGTAGCACGCTGTTACAGGTTCATAGTCAGAGCCATAGGTCATATACCACACAGCCCAGCTGTGGGGTAGGCTGTACCATTTATGTTTGTGTAAGTACACTTTATGATGTTCTCACAGTGACAAAATCACCTAATGATGCATTTCGCAGAATGTATCCCTGTCGTTACGCGATCTATGACTGTAATTTGTCAGGACTGAATTTATAATCTTCAGAATTGGGCAGTTTATACTTCTGGAGTGAGTTTTATCTTTTATTCAAAGGAGATTGGAATTTCTTTCCCAGTTTAGAAATGAAGAAAATGAGTAAAAAGGAGGTAGGCTTTCCAGTCTTATCAGGGGTAGAACTCAAAATAAAATTGTTGGCCCCCCCAAATGTAGAATGGTATCATAAATAGCATGCCTTTGCAGCAAGGCTGACTTACATTCAAATGACTTTTTAAAAAACATCCTCAAAACTGCGGTGCAAGGTACTATAAATCTGAGGTTTGGGGAATTTTTAGCACAAGTTTTAGGGTGAGAGATCTATGTATTACTTTTGGTATAACTAAGTTAGCTGTCTAAAACAAGATATATCAGGATTCATCCTGGATATAATGAAAACTAACTTTAAAAAAAAAATTTAATGTCAAGAACGTCTTACAGCATACTTAGTTCAAAAAAAAAAAAACTTCTAGATTGCCAATAATTGGGACCTTAGGTCTATAATTAATTCTGCTCCTCCCAACAAATGCTATCACACAGTGTTGACTCCCCTTTAGCCTGCAAATTTTCTCAAAAACAATGACAGGAAGAGCCATATGGACAAAATGACTTCAGAAAATCATCAACCTTTAAGTTAATTTAGTTCCTCTCTGGTAGAAATCTATGAGAAGAGAATTTCACAACATTTATCTTGCTTAACTTGTATTCTTTCTGTTAATACATTAGGCTTCGTCTTACCCAGGGGTCAGATGCTCTCAGATGCTCTTGATCCGTTACTAGCTTGTTTTCTTCTAGGTAATTTCCCTCCCACACCCCAAATTAGTTATTTTCAGTTTTCTCTGTTTTTCATGGTATTCTTAGTTCTTACTATTTTAATACAGTATAGCACCTCATATCCTCTGGGAACAAACATGAAGTAGTTTATTGGCTGTTGATAAAGTCATCAGTGATCTTCTGTCATGTAATGAGCACACTGCCCTTCATCTTGGTGTCTTTCTAGATGTTTCTCTCTCTCTTCCGATTCTATAGCTCTTCTCTCCCCTAGTTTTCCTCTTAACTTTCTAGTTGTTGACCTCCAGTCTCCCTATGGACTATTTTCTATACTTTACAAGTTGGTTTACTTAAGTGTACTGACTTTAACCCTTTTTTTCTTCTTATGCTATGAGCTCTAGGCAATATTTTGACATTATACTTGGTCTGTTGGTACATTTTCTCTCATTTGAAAAATTAGAAAACTGACACACAGAGGAGGTGATGAAACTTCCCAAGGCCATATATTCAAAAAGAATCAGAGCTTGACTTTCTTTTAACAATGTTCGAGTTCCTTCTATTGCACTGTGTGCCTGTCTGTGGGGGAGGAGAGGTTTGGTAACAAAACCCACAGAATCTCTGTGGCTCAGACGGCACCTAGTTCTTGATTTTGTCACATATTGCTGTCTTTTAGTGAAGGCCTCTACTTTCCCTTGCTGCTTTCTGGGACTCCAATTGACAAAGACTCCACCATCTGGAAGGTGATTGCTCTGGAGGCTGGGGGGCTGGGTAGGGAGAGAAATTGGGGAGGTAAACACCAGCCAGTAATTAAAAACTTATATATATGAAAATTAGAAATATACATTATTTTTGCTCACATTATCATTGACCAAATCAACTCACATAGTTATGATTCCAAAGGATAGTAGAATCCTTTACTTAGGAGAGCCAGATAATTGTGAATAGAGGTAACGCTTACAAAAATCTCCACCTCAGGTAGAATATAGAATGTTCATCATGTATTTTATAATTGTAGTAGATTTTCTCTCTCTCTTTTTCTTTTTTTGATTTTGAGCTGCCAATTCTTTTACTTCCTTATAGCAGCACAATTATGGTGGGGGACATTTTCCTTTCCTCTGCTTTGTGTGGTCTTATAGGATAGATCCTAAATTAGACACATCCTCTCTAGTACCTTAGCATAAAAATCAACCAGGTTCAGATCCCAAGCTGAGCCAGTCAGATGATTTCCCACAGGACTCAAGGTTTGTAGCTAGATACAAAAGTGGAAGGAAGTGGGGATCATTCATTCCAGCAAAGCAAGCTGATCAAATCATTGTGATAAGGATCATCATTGGTCTTGTTTTCTTTTGGAGGCTTCCAGGAATCTCTTATTCTTTCCCTTCATTTTTTCCTTAATTTTTAATTTTTTATTTAAGACAGACTGACTCTGTTGTCCATGCCAGAGTGCCGTAGCTTCAGCCTAGCTCATAGCAACCTCAAATTCCTGGGCTCAAGAAATCCTCTTACCTCAGCCTGTCAAGTAGCTGGGACTACAGATACCCACCACAACACTTGGCTAGTTTTTCTGTTGTTAGTAGAGATGGCGTCTTACTCTTATTCTGGCTTGTCTAAAATGCCTGAGCTCAAGCAATCTATCTGTCTTGGCTTCCCAGAGGGCTGGGATTACAGGGGTGAGCCACTATGCCCTACCTTATTTCTTGTTTTTAATCTGGTTTCACCCCATTTATTCTGTGAGCTTCCTGATAGCCTTTTAATATGTTTTTTTTTTTTTTTTTGCCTAAGATAGTGGAGTTAGTTTCCATTGCTTACAACCAAAGAATCCAAATTTATATAAACTACTTTATAAATATTCTGAAGATAATGCTGAGGGCAATTATGATATCGAAATGTAAAGTGCAGAGTGTACGTGTTATTATATAAAACGTGTAGAATCATAGGTAAACTAATAGCAGTGCTGATATTAATTTTTATAACTTTTATTAACGATGCAGTAGAAGGCATCAGGAAATTATAAGAAAGGCAATGAGAGCCTCTAAAAAAGTATGACGACTCCTTGGTTATAGACGCTTCAACTCAGATTGCTTAGCACCTAGGTTAGAGTCAGCTTAGTGATAATAGGATAAGCACTTTGGTAATGTGATTCTGAATGAGCAATTTTCATATTAATGGCTTTCTCACTGTATTAATGAAAACACAATTTGCCACTATAATGGGGACATCACTTAAATTAGATCAAAATTGCTAACATGATCAGGACTGTTAATAAAGCAAAGCTATTGTATGTGCTAATGGTTCTGCTATTGTATTAACCATGTCCTTGTATCCAAGAATTTGTAATATATTGGGAAAAACCTATGCTATTTTATTGATGACTTGATAACGTCACTTACTGTACGTGTAAGCCATTGCTGTCACATTAACATCATACAGGTCTGAGCAGAAGCCAACAAAAAGGAAAAGCCCACATGTGGGGTTAGTGGTGAGCATCCTATCAGCTAAACTTCCTTAATCAGAGGCTGTTCTTCCTAGTCAAGTGATACAGATTATAAACCGTTAAAGAGAAAGAAAATTCTCTAAGAAAAAGACAAATGTGCAACAAGAATCGCATAAGTGTAAGGACATATTTTTCCACTTCTGTTTGGTTGGCTAGGGCTGCCATAAAAAGTACTACAAACCGGGCAGCTTAAACAATAGAAATTTATTTTTTCACTGGTCTAGAGGCCAGGAATTTGAGACTCAAGTATTGGGCAGGGTTAGCTCTTTCTGAAAACTAAGTAATCTGCTCCAGGCCTTTTCCCTCAGCCTGTAGATGGCCATCTTGTCCCTCTGTCTTCCCACTGTCTTCATTCTACAAGTCCGTGCCCAAATTTCCTCTTCTTTTTAATGACACCGGCCATACTAGATTAGGGCCCATCCTAGTAACTTCATTATTTTATTTTATTTTTTTTAGACAGAGTCTCACTGTGTCACCCTGGGTAGAGTGCCATGGCATCACAATCATAGCAACCTCAAACTCTTGAGCTTAAGCGATTCTCTTGTCTCAGCCTCCCAAGTAGATGAGATTATAGGTGCCTACCACAACATCCGGCTATTTTTTTGTTGCCATTGTCATTGTTGTTTAGCTGGCCTGGGCTGGGCTCAAACCCACCAGCCTATATGGCTGGCACTGTAACCACTGTGCTACAGTCACCAAGCCCCAGTCACTTTATTTTAACTTAACCTCTTTGATGACTCTTATCTCTAAATAGATCACATTCTTAGGTACTGTGAGTTAAGGACTTCAGTGTATAAATTTGGTGGGTGGGCACAACTCAGCACCTAACAACTTCCTTAAATTTTAATTTTCCAAGAATTGTGAACATGCGTTCATGAAACACTTATATGTAAAGTATATGGAAGATTACCCGAGTTAAAAAATTAGGCAAAGGGTTTTTATTAATATTGTATACAAATAGCCTCCAAACTAAACTTGCACATGAAGTAAGATAAGTAGCATTAAAGTACTTAACTCACCACTTCGGATACGGAAAAAAAATCACTGTGAGTTCATAGTTTAAATGGCAGCTGCACTGTATGTGTACACAAGACAGGAACTCAAAAAGAAGAACCACTTAAATGATAGGCAGGGTCATCTCTTATGGGCTTCTAAATATCCTTGTGCCTCAAAATAGAACTTTTTATAGGGTAAATAAAGAAAAATCTCTCTCAGTATTATTCATTAGGGATAAAAGATAGTCTCACTACTGCTAGCTGAGATAAGGCATGAATTTGATAGTATAGGGTCGACTCAGCTTGAACTGTCAAAAGACTCACTTCCCTATGGTGGGGAGTCAGGGCTGTTAGCTTGGCTGCAGTCTACTCACTTTTCAATTACACAGGTATTAAATGGACCCTTAGTATGTTCCAGAGGCTATTCTAGGTACTGTGTGATAGGAGTCAACCAAAGTCCACCAGTAAGACTTTTGAAATATCGTATTATATTTTTAAATATATGGTAGTATTTTTTTCATATTGGTGACATTCAAAAAGATCACTTTGGAGTACGAGTTAATCTTAAATATACTTCCAATAAAGCATTCCATTTGAAGGGACTTCCCAAGATTTGACTTAATTACTAACAAGTTAAAAACATCATATGTTGTAAATATTCTGATTTTAACTATTTTATTCCGCTCTAATAAACTTTGAAACATCTGAGAAATTTCACCATGCTGGCTTTTAAGACTTGAAACCTTCTGAACAAATGCGAAAAACCTTAATTTGTGCTTCAGAATGAGTGGTGGATAACCACGGCTGTCCCAGCACCTTCTTACTGCGAGGCAGGAAAGGTGATCTCAGTAATTAAGAGCTCTTAAAACAATCTGATTTAGCTCTTTCCTCTGCAATGGTTTATGTCCTAATGAAAGTAACTAAGCTAATAAAGTAGCTTTTAACATTGTTACTTTTCGCTTCAGTTCTTTTCCTTTTATACAAACTGGGACCATTATCAAGTGATAACAACGGCCCATAGACATCAGCAGGGTGAGGAAGAGAAGTGGGATGTTTACATTATTTATAAACTGATAATCAGAACAATCAAAACACATTACTCTTCATAAAATAGGCAACATGTCTTTTTCTGATGAAATTGAATTTTAATATCAATTGATAGCCAATATACATCTTTTTGAAAATGTGATTGATTTTTAACAAACTTTTCATCATTAACATGCACACCCATAGAGCATCACTTCAGTATTTCCTTAGTTCAAAGAGTTCTTGGTTATCGGCCTGATTCAGTAACTTGCACCAACTTACATGAAACATTTGTAACTTTAGAAAACTGGATGCAAGCGGTTTAATTGTGAAATGATATAATGTAGCATAATCCTCAAAGCATGCATTTGAATATAGTGCATATGTATTTGCATAGTAATGAATCCACAAAATAAAATACAAGGAATTAGGTAAAAGCTAAAAGTGAAATAAGATACTGCTGGCAAGAAAACATGTGGCTGCATCACATTAAATTTAAATGGAAACTCTTCCTCTGAAATTCATTCTAAATGCATTTTTTGTACTTAAGGAAATAGAAATTGGGAAAAATGTTTTCTAATCTGAAGGTGTGACAGTTTGCATTACATTACATATTACATTCTCGACTGGAATAAGAATCAATAAATGTCCCAAATAATAATAGTCTTCATTAGTAAAGTTCTTCCTTTCATAAAACATTTTTACTTGTAAAACAAAACAAAGGAAAAAAATACAGATACTGAAAATTTATGACAGGCACGCTTGCTAGGAATTGCCTTGGCTTTTTATGTGCATTACTTCATTTAATTCTCACAACAACTCTGTAAGATAAAAACAATCTTCAAATTTTAGATGAGAAAAATTGGACACAAAGAGATTAAATAACTTTCTCAAAGTCACAAAACTAGTAAATGTAGAGGCTTTAAATGTAACTGTCCCACCCCAGAGCTGAAGCCCTCAGTCATCAAACCATGTTGTGTATGCTATCCTCATGTGCCACTTCTGTTGTCTTTGGGAAAAACTTGTAACATTGTTATGAGTTGGTTTAATAATAAACTCTGTCAGAGAAGTTTTGAAGTTTCTTCCGCATCATACAATTACTAAACAGTAGAACCCATTTTGGCACCAAACCTTGTATTTCCAGATCCTTGATGACAAGACCCAACTAGTCAGCAGGACTGTTTCTTCCTCTATTTAGGGCATAGTGTACAGGTACCTCCCTAGAATGGTTTGTCCTTTCCAGATCCTGAACTTTGAGGTTTGTATTACAGAGGGATCAACATAGAATACCAGTTGAGCCCTCCCCAGTCACCTCAAGATACCTGAGATTTAATGTGAACGCACAACAGAGGATGCTTTATACTAATTATATCTAATCCTGGATGGGACATTATAAGATCCATTTCTTTGTATCTGTACAAGTTTGGGTTCCTCACCCTTAGAGTTTTCAGAAAAGCAAGACTTAAGGATAACCTGAGCAGTAAAAGTGATATATCAAAATATTACAGCTGGCCATTTCTATTTCAGTCAAATATCAGCTAGCCAGCCAGCCAGCCAGCAAATATTTATTAATCTGCTATGTGAAGGCATTTTCCTACATGCTGCACTTGAATGAGAGCAGATAGTTGATAAACAGAAACAAAAAACGAAAGAAAAACAGAAATAAAAAAAGTACAAAACATAGGGTCAAGTGGTGGTAAATCCTCAGGAGGGAAGTAAAGGATTAGGGTACAGATGCCAGAGACCTGGTATAACTTGTTAGATAAGGTGGGAAATTCATTTCTTACTGTTGTGAAACCATTTACCACCAACATACCAGTTTAAAAAATTGCCTATTATGGCAGTGCCTGTGGCTCACAAAGGGTAGGGCATTGGCCCCATATGCTGGAGGTGGCAGGTTTAAACCCAGCCCTGGCCAAAAAAAAAAAAAAATCACGTATTATTTCATAGTTCTGAGTGTATAGAATACAATTGTGGCCTTACTGGGTCTTCTTATTAGAATCTCACAAATCTGAAACCAAGTTTTTGGTTGGGCCTCAGTCTCATTTGAATGCTTAACTAATATTCCATTTCCAATCTCTGTCACATTGTTGGCAGAATTAATTTCCTTGCTGCTATAGAATTCATGGGAGTTATTTCTCTAAAAGCCGGCAATAGAGAAAGACATTATGTGGTCCTTAGAATCTCTGACTTCAGAGAAGGCCCCGATCCTATTTTAAAGATCTCTCATTAAGTGAGGACCACTCAGGATAATTCCCATTTTTGAATGTATAGAATTCAACTGATAGGGACTTAATTACATCCACAATATCTCTTCATCTTTGCCCTATAACATAACATAACATAACGGATATTCCATCCTCTTTATCATAGTCTATTGGTGGGAAGCAGATCACAATTTTCACCCACATTCAAGGGAAGGGGTTGTCCAAATGTATGGTAACCCTGGGTGTGTCCACCATTGGTGGTCAGGGAAAGTCTCACTGAGAACTTAACGTTTGAGCTAATAGCTGGATAAGATGAGGGATTGAGGCATATGGATGTAGTAAGGAGGAAGGTTTATGTGCAGTAGGAACAGTATGTGCAAAGTTCCAGAGGCTGAAACTTCCCTTATATGTTCATAACTGCAAGGGGCAGAGTGGCTGTATCAGAATGAGTGATGTGACAGAGAGAGAGGGATGAATTCAGACTGATGATAGAAGGTTTTACCATAAGGGAGATATGAAGCCATTTGAACCTTCTTACTGCAGGCTGAGAAGATCTGTCTTACCATTTTAGAAGTAGCATTCTGGCTTCTAGCAGGGAGCAAACAGTAGCAGTCATGGGTAAAAGCAGGGGGTCCTGTGAAGGCTATCACCACAACGTAGGCATGCACCACAGTCTCAGTGGTGAAGATGAGGATGATTGTCAGAGCTCAGATATTTTAATGCAACAGAATTTCTGAAGTGATTGGTTATAGAGGACAAAAGACAGAAAGGAGTCAGACATGATGTCAGGTTTTAACATAAACTATCTGTTGGAACAATTTTGCTTGTTTGCAATTTTGCTTGATTTGTAGGAGAGGTTGGAACCTCTCCTACAAATCATAGCATCATACAATGTACAAAATGTCCCATGTGCAAGGTTATTTATTACACAACTTTTCAAAGTGAACTTTTTCATTTGGGAATAGTTTAAGATTTACAGAAAAGTTGAATGATAGGATAGTGGCTCCCTTTATGCTCAGCACCCAATTTTTCTGCATCATTAACCTTTTAACATAACTTCAGTACATCGCTACAACTAAGGTATCAGCATTAGAGCACTGCCAGTAACCGAACACCAGACTTGGGTCATATTTTAGTGGATTTTTTTCTAGTGTCATTTTGTGTTCTAGGGTTTCATCTAAGGTACCACCTAGCATTCAGTCATCACGTGTTCTTACCTTCCTCTTGTTTGTGACACTTTCTCTGACTTCTCATGTTTTGGATGATCTTGGCAGCTTTGAGCAGTGCTGGTCAAGTACATGTAGTTTATCAGCCCAATTTGGTTGGCTTCTGCTGTTTTTCTCATAGTGGGATTACAGGTTTAGTGGGAGGGAGGCTGTACAGGCAGGGTGCCATTCTCAGCACATCAGAGTACCACATACATACTAGCTACAAGGGTTTTTATTTAGGGTGTTGACCTTGATCTTCTGGCTAAGTTCGTGTTTGCCAGGTTACCGCACTGTAGAGTTGCTTTCTTCTCTTCCTTTCCATACTCTACTCTTGGCAAACATTAAATGTAGCTCACACTCAATTATGGAGAGTATAGCCTTACCTCACTGAGATGTGGAATTATCCTCTATGATAGGTTTATCTTTATCTTCCATTTATTTATTTATATTTGTATGGATTCTAGACCTTAACTTATTCTTTGTATCCCTTGTATACTTAGCATATAAATTATAATGCATGCTTTATAATCCAATACTACATTATTAATCTTATTGTTCAGTTTGTCACAGCTCAGGCCACTGAGAGATCTTTCAGGTTTACTTCTGAGTCCCTTTGATATGGTCCTCATTATTTTGTTGTTTGAGCACTTCCTTGCTTTATGGACATTACAGAACTCTTCAAACTCGTCTTATATCTTCATTGCCTCAGATCTAAAATCAACTATTTCTCCAAGGAACCCTAGTTTTATTTATTGGTAACAGTAGGATGTTCTTATTGCCACATAGTAGTGGGTTTTTTTGTTTTTTAAAGAGGAAGGGCTTTAATTCAGCAGGTGGAACCATGTACCAGAATTCAAAAATGGCCGTGCTCCCCGACTGGCTCTCTTTCCCCTTTTATCTCCAGTCAAGGACTCTTTGTCCATGGACACCCTTCTCAAAGGTCAGTTTGAATCAAGCTGGAGAAATCGGCATGGGCTTTTACAGCAGCGTAGGCTTTAAAGAGGTGGAAGCAAGTGTTAGTTTCGAGGTCCCAGGAAGTTAAGTTTCTACAAATCCCTAAGAGCCGAGAGTCACCCCACGGAGAACATAGTGGTGTTTTTTAACAGAAAGACATTTAAAAACAGTCTATGTGTCCATTTACCGGAGTAATTACATTATGATAAACCCATATATAATAAAATGTTACACATCATAGAAGTAAGGAAATATTTCATTAATAAAAAATAAATTTCGGATATAGCATTACCTGAAAATAAAGTAGAATGTTAGTAGCTTGTTATTACCTATGTGCATGTATTCTAAAGTTTATAGAAAAGTAAAAAAATAACTAAATATATGTGCACAAAATATCCAAAGAAGAGTACAGGTGAAAATTGCTAAAATGAGTTGCCACGGAGAGGAAAACTTGGTCCAAAGGAATAAGATGAGGAGAATTTTTATTGTACACACATTTTTGTCCCTTTTGAACTTTAAATCTTCTTCCCACTCAAACATATCTTGAAATCATATGACACATATTTTAGATGTGGCTGTGTATTATTCAAATCCCAAGATATTCAGGTAAATAAATGACAAAATTATGGTCTACCAAACACCATTCTTGGTTACTCTTATTGCTCCAACCAAATTGTACATTATTTTATGGCATGGCCTCCTTACGTTTTATAATGCACATCTCACTTTCCTCCTGCAGTGACACATCCTATGTGGCACTGGGCAGACTTAATTGTCTTGCCTGTAGTAAGCATTTTCCCCCTTTTACTTAACACTAAAAGGAAGCGTAAAGATTCCTTTGGAAAATGAATCCTTCTTTTGTATCACTTGCCATATTGATTGCCCAGAGGATCTTGTTTTGAACAAAAATATCAGAGAAAATTATATACATATTTAACTAGCGATGGAGAAAACCGTGTTGGATGTAGGAAGGCTGATTATCCACAAGGGGGTGTGGCTTATAGTACTGTAGTTTAGTGTGGGCTGCAAATATCTGCTCAGAAGGATCTCAGACCCAGGGACACATTGCAAATATTTTAATTAGCAGCTAGGCCTCCAAGATCAATTATAGTAAATAAAATCCAAGAAGAAGAAAAAGAAAGCTACCAGGCACCCAGGCTCCCTGCCTGGAAAGCTTCTTCTCAGTCTTTCTGCACACTGTCACCTGTCTCAGAGTGTTGCCAGGTCCTCTTACAGGGGTCTGTGCATTTGTTTCCTTGAGTCCTGATTAAAGAACTGTGATTTCCTTGTTTGTATAACTGTGTCCTTACCAAACTATGAATTCAGGTCGGGGGTGATGTTGGATCTCCCATTAGAGATTCAGAGCTCAGGACGTGATCCAGAATATGCTTTAAAAGATGTGAAGAAGAAAAAAATAAAAAGGGAAAGAGGGAACCCAATGCACAATGTCGAACACAAACTGCAGGGAAGCTTTAGGGAAGAAGAATTCTTAGAGTATGTAACTTAGTAAGTGGAAACGCAAACACTATGCTAAAGGATGCCAGAGAGAAGAAAAAAGGATAAAAATAATATTAATAGCAATAATAAATACAGAGGGAAAAGGGAAAAGAAGAAAAAATGTGAAATGACAGTATACCCAATTTCCAGGCTTAATCTCTCAGCATGCTTAACACAGTGAATAATTTGAACAATGGAACCAAAGATGCCCGAGAAGGGGTTAAAATTCAAAAGTATGGGCACCACATAGCGACTCTTGGAAATTTCTGTATGTTATGATTTAACAAAAGTGCAAATTATAGTTTACTGGCTTTAAATACACCCAGATCTTCTCCTGCTCTTGATGTTGCCAAGATGTTTCTCACTCTGTTTTTGGAATTTAAATACTTCAGAGTAAAAAAATACAGATCTGAAAAGAAAGAAACAAAAAAGAAAGAGAAAAGCAGATGTACGTACAAAGAAGGCACGTTCAAAGGAAAATAGTGTAGAAAAGTAACTGAAGAAAAGAAAAAAAATGAAAGATAATTGTATGGAAAATATAAGAAGTCATTGCTAACTCTTTTGTAATTCCCTTACTTGAGAATAACCTAATCAGTAGGATAATTTTGCAATGATAACGATAGCTAACATTTTTTAGAGCACTTAGTGTGTGAGTGTTTTACCCAATATAGCATTCAAATGTCCAATCCTCACAACAACCTTTTCTGGGAATAAATATTAGTATCTTTTTCTTTTTTTTTTTTTTTTTTTTTGAGGCAGGAGCCTCAGGCTGTCCCCCTGGGTAGAGGGGGCTGTGGCATCACAGCTCAAAGCAACCTCAAACTCCTGGGCTCAAGTGAGTTTCCTGTCTCAGCCTCCCAAGTAGCTGGGACCACAGGCGCCCTCCACAATGCCTGGCTGCTTTTTTGGTTGCAGCCATTGTTGCTTGGCAAGCCTGGGCTGGATTTGAACCTGCCACCTTAGGTGTATGTGGCTGGCTCCTTAGCCACTTGAGCCACAGGCACAGAGCCAAATATTAGTATCTCATTTAACACATGAAGAAACTACAGTCAAGAGGAATCAGGACCAGTCATCTTCCGTCCCAATGTAGCACTCTTTATTCTATACTTTTCTGGCATAAAAGAAGACTGTATTTTGCTGTGCATAATGCTCTGCCAGGTATAATGTGTGCCCACTGGGCTCCCCCACTCCAGAGTCATACTATCCATGTACAATGTGCATCGTTACTTTCCCTTAAAAATTTTGGGGAAGGAAGTATGTACTGTACATGGTGAAATGTGGAATCTTGATATCCTAATTAACATTAGTTAAATAGTACTACAGTAGAGTGGTCTCCCAATCCAATATGACCCGTGGCCTTATAAAAAGAAATTACACAGGGGCGGCGCCTGTGGCTCAGTGAGTAGGGCACTGTGGGCCCCATATACCAAGGGTGGTGGGCTCGAACCTGGCCCTGGCCAAACTGCAACAACCAAAAAAAAAAAAAAAAAAAAAAAAGAACAAAAGAAATCACACAGGGGTAACACCATGTAAATATTGAAGTCATTCTACCAGGAGGCCACTGACTACCAGAAGCTAGGAAACAGGACCAAAACAGACTCTTTTGTAACCCTTCCAGTGGGAGCAAGGCTCTATAACATCTCAATGTTAGATTTCAAAACTTCACAGCTGTGAGACAATAAATGTCTTTGGTTCTAAGCCATTAAGTTTGTGGGGCTTTCTTTTGATAGTTATGGAAAATTAATGCACCATCCACAAAGCCATTGTTTTGCTCATCTTCTTCCTTATTAACCTCATTTTTTGTCCAAGATTAATATTACTTAAAAGCAAAACCAAACCAAAGAAATTTCATGAATTTTACTGAATTCTGGATACTATACCAAGAGCTTGACAAACACATTATTTCATCTTATTTGTATATAGTCCTGTAAGTTATGCAGGTT
The DNA here is from genome assembly GCA_963574575.1 of Galagoides demidoff. Classification (NCBI taxonomy): domain Eukaryota; kingdom Metazoa; phylum Chordata; class Mammalia; order Primates; family Galagidae; genus Galagoides; species Galagoides demidoff. Next base: position 37,204 of record CAUYQV010070152.1, read on the forward strand.
TTAATTATGGCAAATAATACATAACCTTTAAGTAACTTACCTATGTTCCCACAGGTGGACATAGGACTCAAATGTACATCTGTCTGACCTTGCTTTCCAAACTCTATTTTAACATTTTTAATCATACCACTTAATTAAGCATTTACTTAAATGACTTCTTATATTATTGTCTAGGTATTTCCACTTCTCAAACCAAAACTGAGATGCTTCTGTGAGCCATGCAATCCACATGTACTCTTTCTAAATGTAATTCTAAATGTAAATGTCATTCTTACAACAACCCTACACAAGGCTCTGTAGGCTTAATTTATAGATGAGGAAATTTAGGCATGGCATTTTAAAGCGCTAACCCAAAGTTACATAAGCATAGAATGCTAGGGACAAAAACCCCATGGGGCTATCACCCCAGAGTGTCTGCTCCTCACAGCTACCCTGTATCATCTCTCCAGCAACATCTTTGAAACAGGGTTATTTTCCCCATTTCCGTTTTTCCCCTCTAGATCTACTAGAAGGCTAGAAAGATAGTACATTCTAGATAAAATTTACAAGAAGGACAGAGAGAACTCCAGAGCAAATGTGACTGAAACTGCTCCCCTGGCCTCTGGGAAAAGGTCTGGATTATTTACTACAAACAGACTCCTTACCGGTACAGACTGCCTTTTCCCTCATTTGCTAGACTCTCCCCAAATCTCCTGTGTTGTGCAACATTCAATGCCACTTCATCCTTATTGATGGTTAAGGGATTTGGCAAAAGTATTGCTTTTATCAGGAAAATCCTTTTAAGTAAAAGAGAAATCATATACCTCTGAAATGGATTTGATGTACCCAACAAATTAATCTTTGAAGAGCTTTTTGTGTCATCATATCACCAAGATACATGAGAAGATAACCTGAATATTTTAGAAATGTAAACATCTATTCCCAATTTTTATATTATCACACGTGGATATTCAAAACAACACAGATGTTTATGAGGCTTCCTTAGTAAAGTGTTGGTGTGTGTGTCTATCAACATATAGATGTTTTTAAAATTGAGTTCCGTGAGTGTGCTAGCCCAAATAGCAGTCAATGTGATAAGTGGTATACAAAAAAAAAAAAAAAAAACAAAAAACCTCAAGGTGAATTTTTCCATCTAACTTTTCCCTAAGAAAACTTTTTTAATTACTATAGATGTGACTCCTGTGTACTCCTGCTTTCATTTTTAAGCCAACGGGAAATATATTTCCTACTGTTGTTATGAAACCTCTAAAGTTAATTACTGAAGATAGTTGGATTATTTTTTGCTTATCTTTATTCTATTGGGACTACACACCATTTGCATGTAGCCATGTAGGGTGAGTTCACTTCCGATACAGTCAATTATATAAGTCTATCAACAGCTATTTTATTATGGGAACAATAGAGACAGACGGCTTGGACTCTGTGATGAATATAGATTAGAGAGAGGTCACCCTGACATACATAATTAGTTTTAGAATGTTAAATTAATAGGTAGAGTGCCCCTAAGGCAACCATACATTCAGGCTGAAGCTGCAGGAGCTGGGGTCCGCTCCTGTCTGCTGCTGTCAGCACCTCCACGGCCTAATGCACTGCTTATGAAGGGGCATAAGGTATTATGGCAAAACGAAATGGCTGTAAAAACAAAATTTGCATAATACTACGGTCATACTACATATATTTCCCTTCAGAAATATTTATGCAGCTAAATTATTATGCAGATTCTTAATAGGGTGTTGGCTACACAGATAAATCTTTAGCTGCCTACAGCCTTATATAAATCGCTAAACAAGGGTTCAAAAAACAATTGGTGATAATATTCAGAGAAATATGAAAATTGGGGTCTGTACTTGGTTTAACTTAAAACTGTGAAGGTGAAATGAAAGGTGTTTTCCCGTTATCAACGTGTACTGTTTGTTTTTCCCTCCGCCTGTAGGTGAAGAATAGTATCACCAGCGACAGAGCTCCCCAGGAAAGGGGAATGAAAGGTGATATCCAAACTTTACTCTGGTCTCAATCCCTGGTCTGAGCTATTTGGCATGAGTATTTTTGTTACCAACCTACTTGAAGAGGAGTAGCCTAGTTTTTGTGTAAAACAAATGATATAATTTTCTCGGAACTTTTAGTAACTAGACAAACTTGAAGCACTCCGGAGTCATGTCGGCAGGACAATTTGTGCTATACGTTACTCGATTTTATGTCAACATACTATAACTTATTCGTTCCCATTCTAACATTTACTATGTGGTAAGCACCAAACTAGACAATCCATTATGCTGTTTACTTCAGTATGCAAAGCATACCTATAAATTACATTATTATCCACATTTTACTTAAGAAGTAAATGAGTTACCTATTGATTGTGAGTCTCTGATCACACAACCAGATGATAACAGAGCAGGACCTGCTTTAATCTGAAGGCCTTATTGTAGTGGCTTTATATGATTTTTTTTTTCTCCTTAGGTCATTAAGATCCCAAATGAGTGATCTAGGCCACATGTTTTTAGGTTCAGATTGAACAAATAATAAGCATGTTATTCATCTCTAGCACCATGTTAGCCACCTTCAAGATAATTCTACAGGTTATTTTACCTTCTGAATTTATAGCCCAGAGAAGCTAAGTAACTTCCTCATGGTCATATGGCCAGAGTTCAGAGGCTCTGGTTAATTTTTAAATGTTCATTTCCACATTATCACAGCCTCTGAGAATGCAATGGATACTTACCCAATGGCCTCTTCAGTTTCTCTATGGCTGGGCATAGGCATATTAGGTTCATAATTATAGAATTTATGATGCTTCAGGTTATAAGTTACAGAACAGCACATAGAGATAGTGGCTTGCAGGATCAGACCATGTAGATCACACATAGCAAGACAGCCAAAGACAGGAAATTTTCAGGTTTCTTCAGCAGATCAGCCTTAAAGACAAGCATTCACATGATTTTCATTGGTCTAGTTGAATAGTTTCTGCACTATTCCTGGCAGTATTTCACTCATAGTTTAAGAGGAGAGATCATGTTGGCTATCATAGGCAGAAACTCTCAGACTTATGGTCATTCCATCCCTTGTAAGATGCCGAAATAAGAAAAACACGTAATAGAATAAAAGAACCTCAGGAGACTTCCTTGGGGTTTTCATGTCCAGAATTGAGTCATTTGAATAAGCATGTCATACTTTAAGGAAAGATGGGGAAGAGAGTAACTGGAGTTTTCACCTTTACGGTGAGGGACGCTCTGTCAACAATGAAGTGGGATGTGGGTGTGATGATGCAGAGCAATTGTCTGCCGGTAGATACCATCAATGTTTAAGCCAGCATCATACCCTGATATTTACTCTCTGACAGATGATATGCTGATCTCTCAACAATACAGAGACACAGAAGTAGAGACTATGCAATCCTAGCTAGGTAGATATTATAATTTTACTAACAAATTGTTCGAGGCAAGTTGAAAAAAATAGTTAGTCATTATAGTCTCAGAGACAATGACAATAGAATAAAACGTCATGGAATCACTATCCTTTATTGGTAGATAAATTCCCAGGCAAAACCAGTTATTTATTTTATAGTCATTATTTTATGGAAAATAAATGTTGGAAATAGCTGAGGTCTTTTCAAAATTTAAAATGTCTTGTTTTATGGTAACTGAATGTCCTCAGGAAGCATTTTTGTCTTACACTAAATGAGTGATTAAATTATGGAACTTTTTGGTAACAGAATGCATCTGAGCATTCACCTTATTCTAGTATTTATTTCCGTTCTTTTCCATCTGCTAATTCTCCTTAGTCTTAGTGCACACAAAAATGTCTGCATTGCTTTTGTATACAAGTGTGATAAATAACGTACTTGAAATGTTATTATAGGAGAGATGACACTCTTACCTAATTTTCAAATCTTAATGTACACATATGTGGATATGTTTTAGTGAAAAAGGCATAACCAGTCCTGATTTTCTTCTTAACACATTTTCTGAATTCTTCTTTAGACAAATGGCCCTAGATCTAGGTTAGATTTCCAAATGGCCCTAGATCTAGGTTAGATTTCCAAATGGCCCTAGATCTAGGTTAGATTTCAATTTTGGGCATAAGGATGGAGTAGTATGAACCCATAACTTGCAGAACAAGGAGTAAAATTTTCAGCAAGAGTTTCAAAGATAAGATGAAACAAAGGAGTTAATGGCGTAGAATATAGATTAAAGATAGAGAATGGAAATATGTTTGTGTGTGTGCACAAGTACCCAACAGGCGTGACAGATGAGAATCACAAGTTTCCAATGAACAATCAAAGGTGGTGCTTGGTAGCATGGCTGTAGTACAGCTCACAGCTCATTTCATACAGTTCTTATTATGACACCTTTTAAGGTGGGCAAGAGCTTTTAAAGACAACTCTGGTTACTTAGACATCAGTGAAGGAAGTCATAAGTTTGATATACTCTTCTAGAAGATCCTTTCTTTCTGAGTAACCAAAAGGAGTCTGTTTCTAACTTTCTTACCTGATTTTCTCATTACTAATAGGAATGGGTTGGGAGACCTGCCAAAAAGCATCCAACAGTGGAGAAGGATAGAGTTAAGGGATATAGTCCCACGGCGAGTCGGATCAAAATATGGCCATGTTATGTTCTTGTCTTTATATTTTGGGAGATAAGGACTATACAGGAGCAAAATGATAACATACAAGTGATTTTCTAAGAGAAAAAAAAAAAAGGTGTGTACCCAGAAGCATTAAAAAATCACTCCTTGGCTCAAAGGAGTAAGGTGCCGGCCCCATACACTGGAGGTGGTGGGTTCAAACCCAGCCCTGGCCAAAGATCATTGTGTGGGCAGCAAGAAGCTCTTGCTATGGGAAACCTAAGGTAATGTCTTAATTCAGTAAGCCACATTTTGTAAAAAAATAATTTTAAGTTAGAATTTTCATGCTATGAATAAAGACTAACAGCCATTGGGCTAAGTGTGGCCTATAGATGTCTTAGGTTTATTTATGGCTGTGGTGAATTGGGCTTTTATTTGAATATCTTTAGTCAGGGAGTAGGTGCTACCTGGCTGCTTCTCAAATTTGAATTAACAGTGCATTTCCCCAGCTATAGACACAAGGTGCTGCCGGTCTGTCCAGAGTCAGTGTTTGTGCCTTGCTCAGTGGAGCCCAGAAGGTATTTCAGCCCTCACTCGCCCTTTTTGTGAAGTTTACACTCCTCACACCTATATATAATGTCCCTCTGTGTTCCTAAACCGTAAACCATCAGCTAAAGGATTTTGTCAAACTCTATTTTCTGTGGTTATGAAAACAATATATTTTTCCTCATTTTCTCTATTTGAAATCATAACACTGAATATTTTTTTCAAACACAGCACTTTCTTCTATCCTCCATGAAATTCAGATGTATCCAACCCCTGCTTCCACCCCATTAAGAATCATTAATGTAGAAAATGCATTAGGAAGCTATCTCTAAATATATCAAGCCCTCTTTTCTTGATTTCCACAAATTTTTGTTTTCTTCTTCTTCTTTTTTTTGCCTTAATGTAGCTCTGCCAATTAGGTGCTATGCTTTTATTCGGATTTGTCTGGAGAACATCTGACCCTGTTAATCTTCTTGATAGACCTAAAGGGGCTCCCGATAACTGCTCATTGCCTTTTTGGAAAGCTTTCTCTTCCTCCATTATAGCATCATGTGTTACTATAACATTTGGCAATATCTGGTAAATTTAATACTGTTTACAACATGCAGCTGTGTTTTGTTCCTAAATACAGCAAAAGTAATCACGAACAAGTTCAAACTACAAAGAAAAAATCTTATGACTGCTAATAAAATACACCTATTATTCAATAGGAAATAACCCAATTGAGAGATCTTTCTTTTTTCATGACCAAGCTCGTTTTCAGCTTTATGGTTCCAAGAAACATATGGAAACACTCCCAGAGCTGTTTTTTTCTCTAAAATCTAGGTGTTGCTAAGATTCTCATGGAGCACAGTAGGTTGATGACAGGTACAAGGAAATGGCAGACATTTAAATGATCCAAATTATAATTGGTAATTAGCTCCCGAATTATTCCTGTCTTTTTTGGTTGGAAAGAAAACACTTTTTACTGTTATGTAATTCCCACAAAGAAATATAAATATCTTATTCAAACCCAATCTTCTTATGAAATATAACTTCTAGGAGCTGAAAGTGTGTATTTATCATCTATGATAGAAATAGAAATAAAAGGCATCTTAATATTCTTGAAAGGAAACTTCATTTTAAAAGTTATGTCATTATAAATAAGGGCCTTTAAAAAATTCTGATGTTATAAAGTATCATTATAAATTGCATTGTTAAGTTTTATCTAGGACATCTCTATGCTAGGAAAATTTATTTCTTTCCTTCTTCATGATTTCAACTGCTGTGCATATTTTTCATTTTAGTCACGATGTTCTGCTAATCAAAACTAGCAATATCATCTACAGAGATCTAGGGAATTAATTAGGTACATTGCATTTCTACTTTGCTAATCTTCTCTATGTCTTTGCTTGGGGAAAATGAGCCCATCAATGACTGATAAACTAAGGAGATTCTATTTGCTTTACAGAAGGGTCTACTAAAAGGCGAGGTATGGTTTCTAAATCTTTTAGTCCTGTCCTGACATAGCAGCACTTGAATATTGACCTTGAAATAAAAACTACTGTGCTCTGTATGAAAATAAGTATAGATATTTCCATATTACCTGATTTTACTTATATGTTCATATTTTATGTATTTTAACCAGAGAGGGAGGAAACACTAATTAGAACTACACAGAAGAGGTGGCAGAGAATCTCAAAGTACTTGAAAGGATGTCTTCTGACCATACCACTTCTAATTGGAAACAATTCAAATAAAGGCATTTTGACAAATCTATCTGTGTGCTAACTTCAACACAGTGGATCTAATTCATGGGCAAGTCTGAAACCTTATTCCACATCATATTAAGTTTTCATTTCAAAGACAAAGTTGGAAACAAAAAAAGAGAACTTTTTTTTTTTTTAATCTTCCTGGTGATCAGGAATATTCTACTAGTTAAGACAGTGCTCTGAATCTGATTAGAGAATTGATAAGTCATGCTACAATAAGTAGAAAGATGGCACAGGCCCATCCTGGATCCTTGAGATAACAATGGGAGCTGAGTATAATAATCCTCTAGAAGTTTGGATAATTGGGTTTAGTCTGATTGTATTCCACTGGTGATGGCTTAGAAGGGTGACTCCCAATGCTGGGAGCCTCTTGAGGGTTCAAGTGGGTCCTTGGCTTTGTGCAACAAAGAATAAAGTGAAAGTGAGATTTATTCAGACACTGTAGAAAGTCTACTCCACAGACAGAGCAGAGGCTAGTTCTCCTTGTAGAAGAGAAACGGTCCCATGGTCCTGGTATCCCTTTATTTAAGCAATTACTTAATGATAGGCTAAACAAGTGGAGGAAAAATTCATGGAGGGGTATTTTCCTGGAATTAGGGTGACATTCTCCTTTTGACTAAATATGGCCCAACAGGAAGTGCCATGGCGGCAGGTGCATGATGGGAGTCAGGTGGGGGGGCTTAGAAACTCTTGTAATCATGAAATGTATAATGAAGCTATGAGGTCTAGAAGCAGTCAATTGCTCCACCACCTTGGCTTCAACCAGTTGGAACTTTCCCTGCCTCCATCCTCTTTTGAAACTTTGTTTTGAGACTTCTGACTCAGTTGAGCAAGGTCTTCACAATTAAGCAACGCCCAGAGCAAAGCAGTGGCAGAAGCAGTGCCTTCCAGTTCCCTGTCTCAGTTTTATATACTCTTGATAATCCATTTACTTCTTGACTTATTATTAAATCAACTTATTTAGCATAATCAACTTATTCTCGGTTATTAAATCAGCTTATTTTTTGATTATTAAATGCTGACTGTTGTCTGCCTCCTACTTGAACGCTTTTTGTTCTTAACCAAAACACATGTTACGTTTTTGTCTTGGGGATATTTACTTTGAGAAGCTGTAAGATAATTATTTGCAGTTTAATAAATTACAATTCTTGAAATAAAAATGATAGCAATTTGGATAAAAAGTCTTTCAAGAAACTAGCTCATGGGGCTTATATTGAAATAAAAAAGAATAGCATGTTTTCATTAACTATCCTGAAACACAGTTTGGTGCATTTAAAAATGTTCCTCAATACTTCCATTTTAAACAATTATTAGAAGAATACTGATTTCAGTCACTTCTGAATGCAACATGACGTTTATATGTTTTGTAATTTAGGGTAAACGAAGTGGTATTTACCACTGAAGTACATATTTAAACATGGCGGAATGATAAAGTTCATGTTTATCTTACCAAAACTAAAATAATAAAAATTATATTTTAACAAGTTTTGTGACAAATATTCAAGGTGATGTGGCAGTTTGATATGGGTACTGGCCAGTCATCGTTTTAGAATTACGTAGGTATTTGTAGAATCCTTGTACTATGGAATGGCAGTGATTATTAACCAAAACTTACTCTCAATTTTTACTATCTACAGCAAGTTTTAGAGAACTGGTTTTCACATCCTTTGCTTTTGTTGTCACTCCATACCCTGCCAATACCACTTACATGATAGTGGTAAATTGACAACAGAGATATTAAAGCACTGACAAGTTCCTTTCATGTTTTTTGTCTACAGTGGTGGTTCCTTAAATCTAATTTCCTACATCAGATAATACAGTTGTGAGTCTCCTGTCCCCTACTGAAAGTGGGAGTAACTTCATTACTGAGAAAAGTGTTCCCCACCTAATAATGGATCACCTCTGCCCCTTGAGTGTGGATACGAACTATGTCCCAAACTTTAGTTTTTATAGAGATGATTTTTTCATTGCCAGAATAGAAATAGCCACACAGCCGTGAATTTATGTCCCCATAATGAATATGGTTAGTTCACAATCGCATGCCAAGTACACATTCATATCAACTTTATGACCCATATAATGTATCGTAGAGCCACAGGCTGAAAAAGAAACTAATCAACCTTTAATGAGATAAAGACACTGTAGGACAGTTGGCACTATTGAAGGGCTGAAATTCCCAGACTGAGTCGTTCACTTGGGTTTGTGGCACTGTGGATCTGCTACCTCTGTCAGGCTCCAGCCTTCACGTCAGGCTCCACCAAGCCTGCCCGCAAAAAATAAAGCAAAATAAATCAAAATGTTACCAGAGGGAAACCTACCCAGCTGGGTTGTTTTAGTGAATATGGAAATAAGTGAAATTTCTAATGCCACCGTCCTCGAAGTCTTTTTTAGTAAAAAGAAATTATTCACTTGCTAAGCTCATCACAGATCATTCTGCTTTAAAGGGCTTTAACCATACAGGTATAAAATTAAAAGAACACTTTTAAACCGAACAGTGGCATTAATATGCTCATTCTCGTCATAACACGACACGTTTTTCAACGCTGTTTGATTCATACTACGTTTCTGTTGAAGATAAAGGTTCAGTGAGTTAATCTCTACTCAGTTTCTAGGAGTCACACAATTTATGAAATTACAGATATACGATTAGTTGTCTGGCAAATGTGCAAGAGAGTAATACTCAGAATGTTTATTAATGTTCTGCAAGTTGAGGGAGAAATCTCTTAGGAATTGTTTGAGCCTTATTCTTATACAAGTTGACAGTTATTCTAGAAAGAAAATGCAGAGCCTGTAAAACATCTTTCTCTTTATATTGATCTTTCCATTGAATCCGGACAAACATTTTTATCCGGTGGCACATTAATGTAGCCAACGCTTAGGCATTTATCTGAGAAAGAGGAATGATGTCATCCAGGCTTCTCTACAATCACCTGTTCGATTTTCCACATGGAAAGGGGACAACTCCATTTCCTTCTCTAAGCTCAAATAGGCTAACGTAAATTCTAAGTGACTAATTTCCATCCTTTATTTATTACAATTAAATAAGACCAATCCTCAATTGTCCTTGTTTATAAAATGCACACGTTATATGAAAGCATTAAGATGATTAAGTCTTTCCATTTTATGGACTGTTTAATTTATTGAGAGAATGATGACATGTCACTTCTAGTGACATTTTTATAACAGATTTCTTCTTTTCTTTTTAATTCTGACATCTTCGCAGGTCCAGTGTTTGAAGGCCATATAACCAATGCTTTGTTTTACCCAAGTATTTCTGCTTTGCTGATAAACAGAAGTATTGACTTCTCTGAAGTGTGATTAGAAAATGAGAAACATGACAGGAATTTTGGTTAATAGTACAGAAAATACCTTCAGAAATTTAAATAGGTTGATCAAATCTTTTGAGGCAGGTGAATTTTGTGTAAGGAGGTGTTATGATTCCAGAATGAAATAGTTTGGGTTTCAGTATACAAGTGGAAGAATCTAAGTGATCTCCCACACCCCGTCATCACCACAATTACTGAGAATGTTTTTTATTTAATGGAAAATTATGTACTAATTAGGGAAGGGGCAACTTATTGACTCTAGAACTATTACTTAAGCATATGGATTATTACATGTAAAGGGTTCTTGAGCAGTTGTCTGGTTCAGTGCTTCTCAAACTTTAGACCTAAGAATCACCCAGGGTATTGATCAAAAATGAAAATACAATAGAATTAGCACATCTGAAATGAGAGTCAGGATCTCCTTTCTAAATTAGTACCCCAGATACTTTTGATATAAGTGTTTCACAGGTCACTGAGGACATTCATCAATCTGCTCCTTAAAAAAATGAATGCTGAATCCTAAAATGAAGGTAGCAATGTGGCATGAGGAATAATTATGATTTTGGGTTGTGGCTGATACTGATGAGGGTTGCACAGATACAATGCTAATTTCCTGGGAGGAGCTATGCAATTTGCATAAACCAAGTGGCATTTTAGGAAAGAAAGGATGAAATTCAAACTTGAGAGACATTCTCTCAATGAGAATTATCTGATTCCCACCAAGGCCCCTGAGTAGAAAGGCTTCCAAGTCTCCTGAATTAAATATACCTTTGATGAGGAGAAGGGTTTGTTGATCCTAGGACTAAGACATTAATTTCAGAATTTGTCACATAAAGTAGCTGATGTCTATTACCTTTAGGGCTCACATCAACAGGAAAATGATTGAACACTTCTCTCCTAATGAAATACGCCTGCTCTTCTCTCCTTTTACAGAGAGTTCTCAGGATGTGTGGACACTCAGGAAGGTGAAAGGAGCCTAAAGAGAACACTTGCTAATTAGGGAAGATCACAGATCAAATGATTATTGGGAAAAAGAAAATAAATTTGCCCCCAGTTGATAAGAAGGCCAGACAAAGTACAGAATCTTAAAGGAAGAGAGGAATGAGCCTAAGGTTTATTTTAACCTTTTGTACTTGCTAATTCAACCAGAAAAAGAGAATGAGCATCAGCTTTATGGATGTAACCTTTAGGTCAAAGGGAACGTCTGTATAAATTTTAGGAACATCCTCATTTTAATAAAATTAGGTCACCATCCAAAAAATTCTGAATAATTTGTAAAGCTCTTTAATAGGAATTTCACTGTCCCTTGGTTTTATGTCAAGGTAGCTATCAAACCATTTTTTATCAGGTTGTTTATGCAAATTTCATCCTCTTAAAATAATTTTGCAAATGCTGATAAAGACTGACATCCTCAACTGATCATTTTTATTTTGTTTCATCAGCTCTTTTGGTGCAACAAATTAAAAACACGAGAGTAAATTCATCTTTCTTATTACAAAAATCTCTCTTCACCATAAAACTTAGTCTTTATCTGTGCTTTACTTTCTGAAAGATATGTGTCTATCTGATAATTTATCTTTAATGGCAAGACATTGATTGTCTGTGTTTCTCAGTATTTTCCTGTAAATTATCCTTCTGCACGTTTCCCTTCCCTGGTCTTAACCACTGTCTGAGTGTCTACATTCCTTGAGTATTCAATGCCTCTTTAAATTCCAACTTGGATTTATTCACCCTACTTACTTATTTGATTATTAGTTTGACAAAGTAACAGGAAATTCTCCCTTAAACCTGGAAAGAATGCCAGAATCTAGTTTATATTTTTATCTATTCAAAGTATATTTATTAAGCAACTACTAAGGACTCAACACATCCCATTTTCTACAAAACTCCAAAAGTTGTGATGCAAAATCTCACCCCAAGTATTTTAACATTTTATTCATTTATTTATTTTTATTGTTTGGGATTCATTGAGGGTACAAAGAATTAGGCTGCAGTGATTGCATTTGCTAAGTAAAGACTTTTATAATTGTGTCCCACCCCCAAGAGGTGTGCCATTCACCATGACCGCCCCTTCCCTCTCCTAGATCTCTCATTCTCTGTCCTCACCCCTTATATTAAATCATCTACTGCCTTTATATTAGAATTGAGTACATTGGATTCTTGCTTCTCCATTCTTGTGATACTTTACTTAGAAGAATGCACTCCAACTCAATCCAGGTTAATACAAAAGATGTAGTTTCCTTCTTTTTTTAATGGCTAAATAGTATTCTATGGTATACATATAGCACAGCTTCTTAATCCAGCTATGGGTTGGTGGGCATTTAGGTTGTTTCCACATTTTGGTGATTACAAATTAAACTGCAATAAACAGTCTAGTGCAAATGTCCTTATGATAAAATTACTTTTTTTCTTTTGGATAGAGGCCTAGTAATGGAAATGCAGGATCAAATGGGAGGTGTAATTTGAGTTCTTTGAGGATTCTCCATACTTCCTTCCAAAAAGGTTGTATTAGTTTGCAGTCTCACCAGCAGTGTAAAAGTGTTCCCTTCTCTCCATATCCATGCCAGCATCTAAAGTTTTGAGATTCTGATGTGAACCATTCTCACTGAGGTTAGGTGATACCTCAGGGTGGTTTTGATTTGCATTTTTACATTTTAAAACAGACAAATATGTACTATCCAAACCTCTCTATAGTAAGGCAATGATTTGGAGTTTTTGTAGTATCTATTTTTGATGACCTTACCAGTGTTATATCAGGTAAATAGCATTAAAAGTAGAGATTCTTTTCTTCAGGAAAGAAAGGAAAATTCTTAATGCCTTTAACAAATCAATTTCATCTTTCTCACAGTGGTTTGGTGACAAAAATCTGTTTTATTAGGAAATAGCTTTGAGAAACTGAAATTTGCTTATTTGAATTAAGAATTAGAATCATTTCCTTTTGTATTCTCTGGCATTTTGCACAGTCACTTTTAAAAAATAGCAGTTTAAAGAAACCTAAAGGTTCTCTGCCTGTATTGCAATGCCTGAAATATTCTTTTCTTGCCTCGTTTATTCTTCATTATCTACTAATTATTCCTCAGTTGTTCTTGCCCTAAAAAAAAAGATACCTTTTCTTCCCCTACTCCTGGGATATCAGGCAAAGGTAGATGTTATGTTTATTATTACTTTGATTGTGATTATCTGAGAAAGCAGAGACTATCATTTTGACTTCTGTCTGCTTAATCGTTAGCACAAAATTAGAGCACAACAATTGTTTTTGTTATAAATAAAATTGGTAGGAAACATAAACTGTATATAAATCTACATATTAATATGCTATACATTTAATATATAATAAACAATATAAAGATATTCTTTTAAAATAATCACTGATAATTTGATTATGATATAAATCAACTTTTTGAAGATAACAATTACATGGTTCTATAATAATTATAGATACATATATGAATAAAATAAATTATAAAGAATAATTTTATTCTTAAATTATTGTATGTTTTACTAAATTATACATGGCCCAGTTTTCTTTTGTTTAATGTTTTCTTGGTACTTCTACTTTATTCTAATTTCAACCTGTGTACTTACGTGTAAAGTATCCTTCTTTTAAAGGAGATATAGTTGTCTTAGTAAGCTTCTTTTTCTTGGATAAGAGCCTTACTTTGTTGCCCTCAGTAGAGTGCTGTGATTTCATAATAAACTCAAACTCTTGAGCTCAAGAGATCCTCTTGCCTCAGCCTCCTGAGTAGCTGGGACTACAGGCACTTACCATAACATATGGCGAGGCTATTTTTTTAGATAAGGGGTCTTGCTCTTTCTCTTGCTCTTGCTCAGGCTGGTCTCTAATTCCTGAGCTCACGCAATTCACCTGGTTCAGACTCCCAAAGTGCTAGGACTATAGAAATGAGCCACCACTCCTGACCCTCAAGCTTTGCCTTTTAATTGCACCGTTAATCCATTTATATTTAATGTACTTAGTGATATAGTTGTATTTGAGTCTACTACTTGTTATATTTTTTATTTACCTTCTGTCTTTTCTTTGTTTCTTTATATCACCTCTCCTTTTATCTTTGGATCATTAAAATTTCTTTGTATTATTTTAGCTTATCTCTTCTCTTTGCTTTTTCATTATACCTTTTGGTATCTTTCCTTTAGTGGCCATGCCCAGGATATGCTTCTGTTTCAGGTATACATTGTTGCACAACAAAGCATTTTGAAATTTAGTGTATTAAAATAACAACTATTAAAAATTCCCTCTCATGAGAAATTATATTGCAGGCTGAATTGTGTCCTTCCAAGTTTGTACAATTGCCCAGGACCTCAGAATTTGATGGTATTTGGAGATAGGGTCTTCAAAGAGGTAATTATATTAACATGAAATTACTAGGGTGAATCTAATGTAATCTAACTGGTGACATTAAAAGAATAGAATGTTAGGATACAGACACATTTTGAGAATGTTCGTCACATTCTTATTCATTAAGCAGCCCTCCTTTTTGGTTGTATATATTAAACTTGGAAACATTCTGCACTCATGAGACCATTTGACATAGAGAGAAGTCAGCCCTCTATCCACCATGGAGAAAGGCTGTTTCCACAGCTTTCTGATGGTTTCTAGAAGTGTGATTTTTATAATCTATTCGTTTCTTTCAGTGGGAATGATTGTTTTAATTTACTACATTTTGTTTGGAAGTGGAAATCCCAAATTAAATATAATCCTAACTGATATACATAAAAGCCTAAACAGTACAAGTTTGAATTTACCTTTTGCCATTCTCTATTACTGCTCCCCAGCTCACATCTTGTGCTACGACAAAGTTAGATTTTTACTGTTTTTAACAACACATCATATTTTCCTGCTTTTGAGCCCCTGTTCATGCTGGGTTAACCAGCCAGTGCCCACTGAAGTTCTGTATGTTCGTTATATCCTGCTTCAAGCATCTCTTTTATGGAGTCTTTTCTTAAATTCCCATTGGAAATTATCTTTATCAGCTTTAAAACACTTTCCAAATGTATTCTACCTCCTTGACAATGCATTGTATTTTTCTTATCTTTCCTCCTTTTATAAAAATGTAAGCATCTATTCCCCTTCGTAGACAGATTAAAAATTTCTGACAAGTGAGATGTAAGCAAGTCTTTACAAGTAAGGAGTGTGTTTAACTCAATTTATAGGCACTTAAATATCTTGCATATAAGAGGTTAAGACAGAGCAACCGATTGTTTGACAGGTCCTCATTCTGAAATGACTGCCTCTGCTTCTGGGTAACACATGAAACAGCTATTTTAAAAATAGGCTTATTGAAGTATAATTAACTGACCATAGCGTGTACATATTTGCCATGTATTTTCACAAGTTGCTACATAAGTACATGTATATACCCATGAAACCAAGAATCACAGTCAAGATAATGAACACACTTAGCACTCCTCAAATTTTCTTATTCACTCCTGTAATCTCTCTGCCTCCCTCCAATCCTACCTAATTTCTGATCCCTTTCTGTCAGGATCATCTGTGTTTTTCTGAACTTTATATATAGAGAATCATTCAGTGAGTACTCTTTGTTTTGTTCATTCAGCATAATTGAGATTTATACATGTTATTGCAGGTTGACAGAAATTAGATTTCTTTCATATAGTAACATTTACAAATAAAGCTGTTAAGAACATTCATGTATAGGTCTTTATATGGACATAGATTTTCATTTGGGGGTGGGGGATAATAATGGGGGTAGAAATGGCTATATCACATGGTAGGTTTGTATTCAAGCCTTTATAAACTGTTTTCCAAAGTGGTTTTACCCATTTAAATGTCCACCAGTAATTAATGAGAATTCTGCTTTCTCCTTATACTTGCCCACACTTGGCATGGCTAATCTTTTTTGATTTCAACTATCCTAATATGTATGGAGCAGTATCTCACAATAGTTTTGATTTGTGCTTTCCTGGTGGCAAATGATGCTTACTATTTTGTGGGATTGTACATGGAAATGAAAACAATATTTAATCTCACTGAGTGACTGAATAGGTAAAATCTCAAAGAAATTCTGGGCATCCTTATGTCTTTATAAATCTTTAAAGTAAAAGCAGCTAATTTTTTACAGACACAGAGAACAATACAAAAACAAAAAACAAAAAAACAGAAGCAGAAACAGAGAAGTAGGTAGAGTTTAGACAAAGTGAGAGATGAGACATACAAAACATTATTGGGATTCTATACATTTTTCTAAATTCCAATTTCCATCAATCCTGAATCCCAACTGTTCTCTGGTTTCAGGGTCACAACTTTCTCCTTGTTGACACAACCTAACTCTGGCTGTCTACTGTAATGTGCAACCAAAGATAATAAGGAATGATTATTTAACTAGAGTATTTCTATGGTGTTGGCAGTAGACTTTAAAGGTTGAAAAATTATTTTAGCATCATTCAATTATTTTCTCTTAGTGAGATGCCATCTTTAGCAAATATAACTTCACTACATGTAAATATACCAGACGTCATTGTTTTCATTTCGGGCTCATAATAATAACCTCTGTATGTAGTGTTTTTGCAGGATTAATGGCTGGTTAGGGTTAATGGCTCTCAGCTATGCCATGGGCCATCAACTCTTCCCAGTTGGCCATTAATCCCCAGGAAATGCCTTGTACCTCAATCATTATGGCTTAATTAGGTCATTAAGAATCTGCTGGTTAATTGCCACATTACAGGGATCCAGAAATGGGCAGGTGGTTGCAAAGACCAGAAGAATCACAGCCACCACAAAACAGAAAACTCATTTATGTATATATGTGTATATAGAGGATAATAACTAAAAAGTAAATGGATGTACCTGATATTTTTTATTAAGAAGATGTTCCTATAATTATAATATGTTTTTGAATGAGAAATAGAATTTTGTTAACATTCATAATAAATATTCTTCAAAATTATTTTCTTATTTTACAAAAGAAAGTTGGCTCAAAATGTGCTAAGTACGATTTCACATTAGGACTTCGAATAGTTTCAGATCTAGGTATTTCATCAGTCAGCTGCCTTGTCTTGGTTAAGTCTTGGGCTTTTTCTATCTCTGTTTTCTCACCAGTAATTTAGTAGAAATATACCAAAATTTGGGGCACTCTGATATTTTAAAAATTTGATTACTAAGTAAAGGTAAGAAAAAAATTGCATTAGAAATGTGAATTACATCAATTAAATCCTATTTATCTTAAAACTTCAATTTTGAAATAGATATAGCTGTCAAATATCACCAATATCTAGAATAGAAAAGAATTTTTCACTACAAAGCCTACAGGTATTAAAAAAGATAAGAGAATATTGTGAACAAATTTATGTCAATCTTACCAATTTATATTTAATATAAAAATTTCTTGAAAGATACAACCTACCAACAGTCTCTTAGGAATAAATAGACAACTTAGATCTAAGTCTTCAATCTAGTAAAGAAATTGAATTTACGATAAACGGTTTTCTGTAAAGAAAACACCAAAGCTAGATGATTTTACCAAACCCTTAGCAAAGAAATTATTATATATTACATTTACTGTACATAAATATACACATATATATGTACATACTCTTCAAATTATCCTCTTATGGAAGAGCATTTGTATAAGAAAACTATCAGGTTGAATTTGGGAAATAAGATACTTCAATTCTGACATTAAGCCTCTGAACTGATAGATTAGCTAATACTTCCTTTCAGAAGAAAAATATTAGAGGAACACATAACATCAGTATTAATTGAGGAAAATTATCCACTTCAGGATATAAACCACTGACATCATATAGTCTAAAAAGGGTGTGAAAGGAATATTTATTAGTGAACCAATATGGAGAATTTTCTCTTGACACTACGGGAAATCATTCATGGACTATTTTTCTAAAAGACATCATAAATTACAAGGACCAAATAAGTAACCAAGCAAATATTTAAGCAGAGAGTTTATTTTTTTCCCACATAAACTAACACCTATCAAAGTTCATTCTATCTAAAACATTTGTTAAATGCTCACTATTTGTTAGGCATTATAAAAATTTATGATGGGGAAACAAGATGAAATGAATTTTTTAAAACTAGATTGCTTTCTCTTACATATTTTCTAAATGGCTCAGTTCATCCCATTCTTATTCATTAGGCAGCCCTCCTTTTTGGTTGTGTATATTAAACCTGGAAACATTCTGTGCTCAGGAGACCATTACTCTACACACATCTGTAATGCAGATAATAACTGACAATCTCCGGACCAGAGAGAGGGCAAATACATTGGAAGGTTTCTGTTAATTAGTTAACGCCACCGTTAGGGCAAAAGTGTATCTGAATTATAAGTTGCTTAAAACTCAAAGGAATAGAGTTCTTCTTCATTTTTTTTTTTTTTTTTTTTTTTTTAGCCTAGAGAAAATTTCAGCTTAGAGAACATTCAGCCTGAAAAACAGATCAGCTTGGTTGCAAGTCTGTTCTGTCACTAGAAATCTTTCCACAGTATATGTTACTGTCAATGTTAGGATTTTGAGGCCAACAGAAGGTTGGTGTTTAGGGCAGGGTGGGGTGGAATGGGAGATGCCATAACCTCTCACTAACTTCCAGGGTATTTTACTGATGACTTTTGGCCCCCATTAATTCACCTGATGTATGAGGACCCCTTATGTAAAAGGACCCATTCCTAGCACCTGAATTCAGAGCAGGGGACAAGATAGAATTGATCCCAGCTATAATGGTGCTTATAGTCTAATTGGGGGGGGGGATAAAATAAATAATCAAATACACTTTCTAAGAGTTGTATGTCCCATTCAATGAAATAAAGCAGAGAGTTTAGATAATTTAGTTTGGTTGGTTAGAGAAGATCTCTTAGAGGACTTTCTGTTGGGGCTGAGATTTGAATGAACAGAAGATGCCAGCCCTGTAAAGATCGGGTGAAGGCAGAAGAAATGGCTGGTGTGCAGGCAGTGAAGTGGAAATGAGAGGTGAGTCTGGCTGGAAAGCAGTAGGGGAGAGAGACAGGACACAGAAGGATGAGACCAGATTGGGGAGGGTCTTTGTAAGTAGCTGAAAGGGTTTTGTAAGAGGCTTTATGCAAAATGTGTTTTCAAGCCATGTGAGACAGTGGCGCAGATAGAAATAAGAGTATCAAATCTCAGAACAAAGTCACACAGGAATTACATATTTGGGAGTCATTGGAAATAGACTGTAGTTAGGATCATGTGATGGAATGACAGAAATGATCTCAAGGTAAGGGACGGGGCTGCAACCTGATTACATGCTCTAAGAGGTGACTGTGCTGCTTTTATGTTTCATTTAATTTTAGAAGCAGGAGTTCAGACCTGAAGGAATAGCTAGGTGATATTGTAGACCTGCTTAAGAGAAAAAAGTCCAGTTTGAACCCTTTGAGAATTGCTGATGATAGTTCTAGGAAGCAGGTTCAAAGTGGGTACTTAGAGTAGAGATTGTCCTCTGTTTCGTTTAGTTCTGCCACCTTGGCAGCAGGCGCGGGGCAGCCAACCTCCTGCTCAAGAGTGGAACCGCCTCAGATTGTGTTTGCCATGTCTGGAGGCCATCGTTTAAGTGGACATTCACCATCGCCTCCCCGGATGTGTGATGCACCATGAGCAGCGCCTAAGAAATTCATAGTGGGGCAAATTGCCACTTGATCCATGGTGGTGTGGTTTTTACTTAATTCTAGCAGATTTCACATTGTATTTACCATTTTTTGAATGTTTGTTGTATTTATTGTTATAAATGATTCTTCCTCATCAACTTTTTATTCTCATCAAATGAGAAACAAAAGGAGACTTAGGGAAGACACAGCAGAGGCCTCTGTAGGGGGCTTTTATATTCTCCAGTGTCACATGCTTTGTGCCCAACTTGGAACTAGAATCATTCCAGTTCCAAGTGTGCCTTCTGCCTTTCACAATGGCCTTTGGGCTAGGGTTGACCTGGTCATATCTAGAAACTGCTAATCTAATCAACACTGAAAAGTTGCAAGCTAGAGAGTTTCTGACAGCCATTATTACCCATTTTCTAACCAAAGGAAATTAAAGCAATAAAAACCCACATATTAGTCAGGATCTAAACAACAAAACAGAGACCACTATCCATTCTCGGAAGCCATGGAATTTAATGGGTGAGAGTTTGTTATCTATGTGTAGAATGCTTGGGAAGCCAAACCAGGAACAGGTGGCTGGAGCCCTACCTAACCCAGACTTCAGCAACCTCAGGGGCCAACGGGGCTGGGGAAATAAAGAGAAGGGGCAATGTGACTAGAACCTAGAAGCATCCTGTACTGTGGCTGCCACGGGAGAGGAAGAGAGATACCCAGTTCCTTCTTTTCTCTACCCTTCCCATCTGCCATCAGTGCCTCTCACTGGCCAAACCCAGCTGGAGGCAGCTGGAAGAGGAGGCTGCAAAGTGTTGGTTGCAGGGATCAGTTCTTTGCCACAGCAAGAAATGCGGAAGAAAAGCAAAGACTAATTCTGAGGGCAAACCTTCCTAGGGACCACGGAACATTCTTGTCCTGTAGTTCAAGAATTATAAAAAACAAAACCAAGCCTCTGGCACTAGTCTATACCTTATAAGGGTAAGTGTAATAAAAGGTATTCAAAGGATTTGAGAATCAGTGTTTTCATTGGGCAGACCCCATTCTCACAACCTGACATTAGGATAAAGTACATCTATTGTCAGCTGTCTTAAATATGTATATTTTCAATTTTTTGTAAAAAAGAAATCACTAATAATTTAATATTGCCCAAATTCCTACCCATAGAAGTACGGAATGTACATCAAAGTAAGACCAGAAAGAAAAAAAGCACCTCTGGTTCATATAGTGGGTCTCCACAAGGTTTCCTAAAGCTCCTGACTTAGAGTGGGATTTTGGAGCCCATCTGTTTTCTTGGCAGAGATATAGCAAGTAGAGTTGACTGCTAGTATGCTATTTTTTCTGTCAGTTTTTCGTTGATTCATAAAAAGCAGGGAAAAACAACTAAACATCTCTCTGAAAGTCAACTAGTTGAATTTGACTCCTGCAAGAAGAGCTAAATTTAATTATCAGGACAAAGAACTCCACTCTGAAAAATAGTTTAATCGTGAAGTTCCTTATGTATTAAAGTCTTCTGAGTCTAGAAATTGTTCCTTCTTGATCATTTACTTATAAAATGCTATTAATAGCACATGACCTATGTTAAAAGGTTCTTGTGAGAGCACGGAAGGGTTTGAAAATGCTTTGAAAATGTGCAATTAGGTACAAATGAGAGCTAATATTGTCCATGTTTTTGTCAATTGAGAAGTATTAATACTTGCCATTTCTCATAGCATAGTCATTTGCAAGAAGTGGGGCTTAAAAAAATGACATTGCTATGTTGTTGCCCCACCATGACCCATAAGATATGATACTTTAAGAAGATATGATACTAACAGAATGTTCCAGTAGAAGAATTAAGACTGCAAATGTCCCCAGGTGCTGTGCAGAGTAATTACGGAGGATCGTAGTCCCCATGCTAAATAAACAAATACATAAGTGATGCTTTGCCCAACTAAAAGCCAAGTAATAGCTGCAATTTTAAAGCAGTAAGCTCTTAAAGGAATAGTCAAACCAATCATGCTTTATCTCAATTTTCTCTTGCTCAGAAGGGAGTTTTCCTCCTGTACATAATGAATGAATGTATTTCCAGGGTCAGATGGATTCCATCAGTAAAATTATGGCTCAGGTGACACAGAAATCCATCTGCATCTTGCATCTTTAACTAAATTTAGTCAACTACTCCTCAACTACATTTCTCAAACTCTTCTAATCCTTTGTGGCTAGCAAAAAGCAGAGTTTTACATAGGCAAAGCCAACCAAAATTAGTGCTTAAAGAAAAATCGGAATTTTCGTTTTACTCAGTATCAGTCTCTCAACTTCTCCCTTAACGTCATTGTGAAGGGTGTCAGGATGAAGAGAAAGGAATGGTAGAAGCAGAAGCTATGGATGTCTTTTCATTTGTTTCTTTAGGACTGTGCTTCTCAGTGTGAGTTTTTTTAGCAGTACTATAATGATGATTTCTTAGTCATTCCTTTAACAAATAGTTTTTTAATTAAATCGTAACTGTGTACATTTATGGGGTACAGTGTGCTAATTTGATACACAATGTGGAATGCTTAAATCAAACTGATTAATATAATCATCATTTCACTTATTTGTTGTGGTCAGACGTTTATACTTTACTCTTAATAGATTAGAAGTGTACCATTGCATTGTGCACAAGAGGTGAGTTTCTACCAAACACGCTCCCTTCTCCCCGCTTCCCCCTCCTCTCTCCCACCTCTTCTCTCCTTTCTGAACCATAGTTATGTTTTACCATTTGTATGAATGTTTAGGTGATTATATATTGGTTTCATAATAGTATTTAGTACACTGGATTTTTTTGTCCAACAAGTAGTTGTTATCTGTCTGCTCCATGCTGGCCCAATGACTCTCTCATCATGGGTAATTTCGTATCCTTGCCAAAGGATACTTAGTAATATCTAGAGACATTTTTGTTGTTTTTTCCAAACTCAACTCATTACATCTCTAGGTAGAGGTCAGGAATGTTGCTGGCCTTCGATATATAGGACAGTCTTTCCCTCCAATAACAAAGAACTGTCAAACCTGAAGTGTCCACACTGCTGAGGTTAAGATGCTCTGTGCTAGCCACAGTGCTAGCTAGCTACTGGGGTATAA
The DNA here is from genome assembly GCA_963574575.1 of Galagoides demidoff. NCBI lineage: Eukaryota > Metazoa > Chordata > Mammalia > Primates > Galagidae > Galagoides > Galagoides demidoff. The sequence goes on from CAUYQV010070152.1 coordinate 60,073, forward strand.
TGATGGACAAAACCAGGCACAGAAACATCATGCTTTTATGATGCTGAACATTCATTTTTGGGGGAGAAATAAATATTTCAATAGTCTCAAATATTTTTTAAAATATAAATGACAATTATTGCTTTGAAAAGGAAGTACATCTCCTTGGGAGAGTATGTAAAGTTACTCAGGAAAAGAAGTTTGAAGTTCTAGAGAGCTGACTAATAACAGTTAAACTATGGGGGTATTTTAGTAATTTACTCTTTTCTGAATTTGTGGGTTCGTTATTATACATAATTATATCCTTATTAATCAACTGGCTTCTGTTTTTTGTTTTATTTGGCTGGGGCCAGGTTTGAACCCACTATCTTCAGTATATGGGACTGGTGCCCTACTCCTTGAGCTACAGGTCCTGCCCATGATCAAGTAGCTTTTGAAATATTTTCTTTGGTTAGGGTAGTAAAATTGCACATGAATGAAAGCTCATCTTTGCTCTGGCCTATAGTTAGATACCCTAAATTTAATAAGTAGCAATAGAGAAAACATTAAGAATATTCTTGAGACATAGGTTACTAGCTTTTGTGTTCTATAGAGGACTTCTCGACATAAAAAACATAAAAATATACATATTTTAAATTGATATGTGAATATATAATACATGTATATATTAAATTAAATTAAAGTAAAATTAAATATGTATGTATATAAGACTTATGCATTCATCTATAATAACATTTTTTAAGAGCTTGTCTTTTTTTTATTTTTTATTAAATCACAGCTGTGTACATTAATACAGTCATAGGGTACAGTGTGCTATTTTTATATACAATTTGAAATATTTTCATCAAACTGCTTAACATAGCCTTCATGTCATTTTCTTAGTTATTGTGGTAAGACATTTATACTCTACATTTAGAAAGATTCTAGTTCTTTTATATTATACGAAGACTAGATAAAAGACATGATCTTCAGTAAAAGTTATAGGTATTCAAGCATGAAGAAATTACTTTTTGAGATAATTCATTATATATTTTTCAGCTTTTCCATTTCTATTATTTTTTTTTTTGCATAAATTTGAAGTTTAGGTCATATTTAATTATTCTTCTTAGTTGTTGTCAAGACCAATCCCTAAGTGAAATTCCCATACCTTTCATTTTTTATTGGACCATAAATTCCTCTTCTTTCTCCTCCCTGACTCCTTCCTTTCCACTATCCTTCTTGGTCTATTTCCTCTTCCTGCCCTGATATCTTTTTGATTTATGTACAATACTCAGGTGTCAACGACTTCACTCCTCACTTTCCACAGAGAACTGACCCCTCTCTATGGTTCTTTTTATTTCTTTTTGGGGGGAGAGAATCTGTTCAAATAGCTAAGCATTTAAAAATTTATAATTATAAAATATAATACAAATAACCTTGAATGCTGAAGCAACCCAGTTTGGTCCTATTCACATGTTCTTAGTTAATCATCATTAAAATCTAAGTTTCTCTAACCTTTATCACTTTCACCTCCATGACATTAAAGTGTCTAAAACCCAATCTTTCTATTAAAGTCTTAGAGCCAACATTTACATGGAAAAACAGAACGTTTTCCTTTACTCCTTGGAGGAAGTTATTTCTATCAATTAGACTCATTTGTCCATTTACCAAAGCTACCACAGCAGGCTTGTCATATCTGTGCCCTTGCTATCTCTCTGGGGGGGGGGTCTCATCATCTCATATCTGACCAACTCCATCACTTTCCTAACTGGTGATCCCTGTCTATGTGCATCCCAGTACCTTCCCCACCATAATTTATTTTGCACTTTGTTAGCAAAGTAATCCAACATTCCCCAAGCATGAAATACAATTCAGTAATTTCTTACTTAAAATTATTTAATAAACTCTCTTTGTTATAGTAAGATTCAAATGCTTGATGATTTTTGTCTATGTATGCCTTACATAAATCTTCTCTTTGAAGTCCTCTTGAAGACATCCTTCTTTAAATGTCTTTGAAGTATTCCATCTTGGAGATTTTTGAAAGCTTCTTCTGAATACTGTTTCTTTGTGATGACTCTTTTCTCCATATTTATTACCTGACTCAGTTGAAACTTCATTAACTACCTTCTGTTGTGAATCATCTTTGTTCTGTTCAATTCATTTCTCTAAAATTAGACTGTAAAATTCTGTGGAGGGGATGTAGGCCTTAAACGTCTTCAAATATTTTTTTGAAAAACATTTTCTCTTCAGCAACTAGCCAGGCGAGTATATAATACATACTTAGTGATTATTTTAATGATGTCTATAATTTGTTACAGGAAGGGAACAAATAGTGCTCACTGTCATTTGGTAAGAAAGATGGAGAAAGACAATGAGAGAGATAATGCTTTTAAAATGTAGAAATATTTTTAGTTCTAGATTAATTTCCTGACTATTTCAAAGTATCCATAGTAAGCAATCTTTAATCAGTATAATCTCAGTTTGGCATGATCTGTTAGGTTTTCTTTATTCTTTAGAGAAATAGGCTTTGAGATAAACCAGTTTTGAATCTAAGTACAGATTTTTTTATTTTATCTCCTCATAGAAAACAAGAACAAATAGCTTTCTTTCTTAAAAAAGAACAAATAGCTTTCTGGAGGTGAGGATGTTTATTAACTTTTCCCCACACTTTCTCCTTCCTTTGAATTTCAGAACATGGAAGGGTTGAGACATCCATGATTTGCTCACAGCTACATAACCAATAGAAATTCTATCTATTTTTCATAATGCCCCGAATAGCTAGAATTAGAAACTTCAATTCCTTGATATAAACCCGGAGCTAAAATTTACTCTCAGTGTTAATTCTGAGACTGGTTCTTCCTTTTCCTCATTAAGGATATAGTTTTAAATTATTTACCCTGAAAATAATAATTAGACTGAGTTTACATGGCATAGATAGAAGCATAGTTACTAGATGAGAGTGTAGGACGCAGAACCAACTGAACTGTTTGATCCAGTGTGTTGGAGGGAGAGGAGCGGTGGCTGACTTTCTCTTCTCTTTCCTTTCAACTCGTCTCCTTAACATCCAACAGCACATGAATATTATTTGTTGTACTAATCCATCAAGGTAATTTTTCACTTTGGTTCAAAGAAATGAAAACTGACATTGCCGTTTCCCACATTGATTGGAAAAAAATTAATATAATATCAAGAATGTTGCTCATTCTCAAGGTATGCAAGAGCAAAATAACCCTGAACTTCAAGATCCTTATTACAAGGCCTAAACTTAGTTTGTTTTTTTTATTTAAATAAATTACTGAGAACATTTTAGAGGAATATTTTTTTAAATAGATGGTACTAAAATGCCCTTATAGAATTCCAGACGAACCAACGATGAACATCTTTGTATCATTAGGTATCATTGTAGTGTGTATCAAGTTCAAGTTATGGCAAAGAAAAAAGATCAAGCATGATCCAAAATGATTGTATCAAAGTGGCACTGATATTTATATATCAGCTATGCATCATTATGGTCTTTTGGAAACACTAACAACAAAACATAAAAGGAAATTCAAAATAAAAATATAAAATTAAAAAGATATACGGAATTGGGTTATACTTGAGAGTTTCATCAATAGCTCAAAAGGAGCAAATTATGGTTTTACTTCATTGCACAGGGTTTGCACAAAATCTCTATAATCTTTTCATTACCTTATTATAGAAAACCCAATACACATCACTATGTAATTACTGATATTTAGATTAAGATATTGAATAGTAAAGTGTCATAAAAATATTGGTGTCCAGCAGTAGTGATAATCAAATGAAAGGTAATTGGATAATGTCTCTATTATCTAGATAATTCTAGCACATATGAATTATTATTCACTTACGATTATTTCCTTCTCTAGCAATTCATTTTGTTGTGTACTTGCAGAGACTGCAGCAAATTTAAGTCTTGTTGTGGCTCTATTAGGAAAGCTTACCTCATTTCTCATTGTCTCAGACTAATGAGTTTATTCCCATGAAACGGTGAGCAGTTTAAGCATGGAAACTGAGCTTTATCTTCTAAGGACTAGAACAGGGGCTGGCACGTGGAAGGCAATGAGTTAATTTTGCGGAATGATCAAATGCATATGCTAGAAATTTAAATGGAAGTTGGCAACTGACATGTGGTGGTGGGGAAATTAATTTGCAAAATTAGATCTGTTTGTTAGTCCAACGTGGCTTTTTTAAGTAAACACTTTTCTGATGTATAACTATGAGCTGCTGTTCCAAAAATAAAAATGCAATGGTTATTTTAGAGTCATGGTTTTAATGATTTTGTGAATCAGTAGTGACAGTGAAAAACATATGTTCTGAGGCACGTTTCTTAAAATATTTTATTAGTGAAGGGTGTACACATTAGCTACAGAGATGTGTATCGCTAAGGTGTTTATGATTCTGACAATTCAAAAAGTATCTTTATCCTGCTTAAATTGGGAGACATAAAAATATTGGCATAAAGAATACCAAATGGCATGGAAATTATATTTTATATTAGATAAGAAGAGCATCACAAGATTATCTGCATAGTGTGAGCTGGTATTTGTAAAAATAAAATATTGGCATATGTCAAAAGGGGCAGAACATGGAATGCAAACTCAGTAGCAAATACAAAAGTTTCTTGGCAAGAAATTGGACATTATTTTTATTTTTAACCTTTTGCTCTATGGTGTTTTCCATAACAAATGTATTTCATTTTTAAGTGTTATTTTTTAATTGGGAAAAATGATCACTAGTATAATGAAAAAATGTTTATTCCATATGATGACATAGTTCATCAGAAGGTGGTCTTACACATTTTCTATGTAATTATAGACAAAATTAGTTTCTAATTGTCTTGTTTATTCTGTCCTTTGTCACCTCTAAACCAAACGAAATTGGAAACTAGAGACTACATTTTCCGAAGTAGAATTCTTCTCAAAGACAATGTGGAATTCAATCTGAAAAAGCAAATGAGTTCAACAAAATGTTTTACTCGTGCCCATTATGTTGTAGACACAAAGATACTGAGGTGAGCGAAGCCAAGCCTCTTTCCTTAAACCTCACTACTAAGACAACAAAGAGAAGTGAACTTCCAAGAATACTGGAAAAACAAAAAAAGAATCATCAGAAAAATGTGGCTTTCGAGGTGACACTTGCAGGGATTTCTAAGTGTCGACCACAAAAATCCTAAAATGCAAAAGCCATCAAGGAAACTCACAAGGCATGGGGAGCATAATATTATAGAATATTACATTATAATGACACCTCCAACTTATTTCTTTCAGGATAATTATAAATAAATAAAATGCATTCCATTCTGTTTGTTAGTTTAATGCTTTCTCCACTTCCCTTAAAACCACACCAGTGGCTATTAACGGATTAGTCTCATCCAGGGCTGTATCAATTAGAGGAGCAAGTTGGAAAAAAGCAGGATGTAAATCAATCCTTTTTTGAAGATAGGGTACAAGTAGATGAACCATCTACTAATCTACTAATACATCTCCTAATGCTTTAGTAGCAAAAGAGTTTCTGCCTCCAGGAAGAGTATTTTGGGGAAAAACATAGCTTTCGTTTAATATTGACTTTTGTTTGCTTTAGCTTTGATTTGTTTTGGATAAGATGCTCTGAAGAAGGTGATGAGTACATTTTAATAACAAAACTTTTGAGACTATAATATGGTCCTTTCTCAGTGGTCATCAAATGAAACTGATAATTATTCATATCATTCAACTTCAGTAATTAAACATATATATCTTTGCTCTACTACCTTCAGAATATATTATCTTAGTAAATGCAAAATCAATGTTTAAGAAGATCGATTGAAATTGAAAATATAATTTTCCCAAGTCAGAACATTTAAAAATTTTCTAGAAATGAGTCTAGAAAATCGAGAAAATTTTCTTTAGAAACTTCTTAAGGCACAAAGACAGTTCATCAGGGATTTGTCAGAGGCTAGAGAATATTAACATCTGTCCTCTATTCCCCATGTTGTCTTTTATCCCTGTATTTATATAGAGAAAGTTCCATATCCCATTTGTGTAACTGGAATTTATCCAGTTGGATAAAGACCAGAATTAGCTCGATGTTGTATTCATCACCTCGAGCACTGTTGGTCTTCAGTCAATGTTAAATATTAATAACAATAAAAGCTTCCGTAAGCAAAGCCAGACAAAGTACAGGGAATATGAGCAATCACTCACTCCAACCCCAACAGCTTCACCCTGAGCAGAAAAGATCATCCACAGAGAAAAACGCAGAATTGTTCATCCTGTTTAGAACCACTCCCTCTGGAGTTAGCAAGACTGCATGATGACAGTTTTGTGGTGAATCAACAAGAAGGTTTAAAAATCCTCCCGGATACGAATTGAGATCATTTAACTTTAGAGTTCTCAAAGTGCTGTATTTTGATGCTTTGGCAGGGGGAGGATTGTTTTTAGAAATAAAGGTTGATTCTAAATTGGGCTGCAAATGTTACCCTGGCTTTTAAAATCTGTACCGTTCCGTCTACCACTCTTGGAAGAGCAGAAGTACAGGGATTAGTGGTGATTGCATAAAAACTTAGAAACAAAGCATAAAAACTTAAAAACACAACACCACCAGAAACCACATCGCACAAAGAGTTCCAATTCCTGCCTGGCTCTTACTTACATCCTGTGTTCTATGGTTGCCTTCTAACAACATATGGGAGAGATACGGCGTGTTCCCAAACAACCTTGGCAAAACAGATACTGTCAAATCTCTCGCAGAAAAATCAAGGGCTGTGTTTGGCAACCATTAAATAAATGGGTAGCTTTTGGCAGGATCAACAATTCTATGCTCTTTCTTTGTAGCAAAATAAAGAGTTCAATAGCTTCTTCATAGAGTCTCGATGCATGTAATAAAAAATAACCTTTCCTGTAATTGAATTGTCATTTTCGCCATTTATTTTCCTTAACGTTGTCTTGTTGTTTTCTATTGTTATCCTTCAAAATGATAAATGCAAAGTAGAAGTTCTATACTAATTACCGTGCTGGAGCCGTTCACTCATGTTAACTCAACATGTCGATATCTTGCATCTTAAAGGCTGAATTCATTCCACTCTTTGCTTCCTAATTTGCTACAATTCCTATGGAAGAATATGTGAAACTCTATCTCTGAAATGCTACAGCGTGTTAATTAAAGGATGCAGTAGGGAGGCAAAAGATTGGATTGATTAATCAACTGAGCTTTTTGTGATCAACAGATATCAAGGAGTTATAATCCTTGACAGAAAACATTCACATATACAAGAAACCTGGCACTAACAGAATGTACCCAAGGAACCTGACCTACTAGTTGGATAACAGTCACACAAAATTTGCGTACAGGGTAGTTAAAATTCTGTTTTTCTTACACATAGGATACTTCACAACTTAAGTATTCTTACATTTAAACTATCTCACACATTGACAATGAAACTGTATCTTGTTTATGGAAATGACTGTATTTAGGTAGCTGTCTCCAGGGCATGGCAAACTGGCACGGCTGTCCAGGTCCCATCCTTTGTGCAGCCTCACATGCTGCTACAGGCTCTGGGCAGCTGCTGTGCAGAGACCGAGCAGGAGGCCTGGGAAGAAAGGTGGTCTCTCCACCATCTGGTGATCAAAGACCCTTGGGGGATTCATATTAGGTCACCAGCTTCTGTGCCACCATATGACAGGAACTTGGCCAGACGCTCTTTTTCCACTTCTTACGGTGCTCTTGAGGCAGCCTGTGGAGGGCACGGTTATGTCCCTAAGTATGCATATTTGGCCTTTTCCAATTTATTCTCAACAGAACAGCCAGAATCATCTTTACAAAACATAAATCAGATCAAGTCACACCCCACTTCTCTTAGGATAAAATCCAAATTCCTTTGCTTGCAAGACCCTGCCTTATCTGGCTGCTGCTCAATTCCCTCCCACCCACAATACTTAACCCAATTGTTTATTATGCTCTAGTGCCTTTGAATTCGCCCTGTTGCTTGAATAACCAAAGTTTTTTTTCCCCCAACCTTTAAGACTTTACAATCTTTTCCACTTATATCTAGAATTTGTTTTCTCAAAGTTTGGTAAATTTCCCACTTCTCTTTCTTTAGAAGCTGACCAAAATGTGACAGTTTCAGGAGGTCTTCTGTGGTCACGCTCCATGAAGAGCCCTCCAACAGTTATTTTCTGGGTTTTCTCACGTGCCTATAGCCATCTATAATTATTTTAGCATTTAGCAATTTGGGGGGGTGTTTCAGGTGCTCCCTTTCATTTTTCATGGGCTTTCACTAAAATAAAGCTTCTGGAGAACAGCAGCCATCTTCCTTTCTTTACTGCTGCATCCTCACACAATTAGATTGAACTCCTATCTTTAAAGCACTGTTAGTGATGGTATTAGAAGGCAGGGCCTTTGTAAGGTAACTGGGTCATGAAGGAGAATGATTCACTAATCAGGAATTGAATTAGTGGCCTTATAGAAAGGATTCCAGAGAGTTCTCTCACTTTCTTTCTACCCTGTAAGGACACAGGGAGAAGATGGCTGTATTTGAACCAGAGAGCGAGCCCTGAACAATTTTCTGGAGCCTTGTTCTTGGACTTCCAAGCCTACAGAATGTAAATGTTGTATAAGCCACTCATTTCTATTGTACTTTGTAATAACACTCAGAATACACTAAGATATCTTAATTCCAGCCACTTAATGGAGAGTCAGTAAATATTTGTTGTTGAATACATATGGAAACAAATAACTGCCTGAATGAATGACTTAATGGGAATAAGAGACCAGTGGTCCTTGGACATAATTCATTTCAATCATATTTTTTAATAGAATTTACTTCAAGTCTGACTTTCAGCCAAGAGATTGTATATTGAATGAAGGAAGTTTCTTCCTTTTATATTTATCTTTCCTGGAATCATATACCCTACTTAAGGAAGGAAAAAATATTTATATCTTAAGCACCTATACCTTAGTTGTTATAGCTACACTGTTTAACTATCTCAGCTATATGTATAGAACCATTATAGAGACGAAAACACAGAATTCAAAAAGTGTTAAATATTTGGGTACTTCGACTATTTTTTTTCCCCAGGGCTGGATTTGAACCTACCACCTCTGGCATATGGAGATGGTGCCCTACCCATTTGAGCCACAGGCACTGCCCTCAAACTTAAATTCTTTTAATTCACCGGGATAATTTTACACTGTATCTTGGCTGTTTTATTATTCAGGATAAATAACATCCTGAATAATAGGATACTTAGATACACTTAAAGATTTTTTTCTGTGTTGGTAAAATAATGCCATGTCATCAATAAGTCTAGTCAAATAAATAGTGAAGAATAAAACCACTGGGCATGCTATCAAATTCTTTAGCATAAGTTTTTGAATTTTTTAATTAGCTTGTTGTTACATCAGGTAAACAGAGCTGACAATAAGTGCTTCTAGAAGAATGAGCTATATAAGCTTAGCTTTCTAAATTATACTCAAATGATCATAAAGGATGAATTCATTGTTAAGGGAATATATCATAATATCAGAGAATGTTTTATTTATTGCAGCCATCTATTCAATTATGAAATTTATATTGTTTCTTAGCCTTATTGATCATAATAATGAACAAAAGCATTTGTCTATAATTTAATGTATTATGTTATTATAAGTTAGAAGGAGAGAAGTTCCCTGGGAGAGAAAGAGGCTGAACTAAAATTCTGTATCAGTAAATATTTGTTTTACTATGTCATGAAGGCTTACATTTTCTAATAACTTTTTAAAAGTGGCCTTTCTAGATGAATCACTCTCAGAAATATGTTAAGTAAAAAGCAATTCTATAGTAAAAGTTACCTTCTTTCCTACATATTTTAAAACATGGGTTAGAGTACAAGGAAAAGAAGCAATGAGAGGAGTTTCATAGAAATAAGAAGATCCGGACTAAGGGTAGGTATAGAGACCAATACTTTGTCATTTCTCAAAGTATGAAATACAAATTTCCCATTTTACAGGCGTGGTTATCTCTGCTAGAGGGCATCAAAAAATCAGTTCATCCTTGGAAGCAATCAGAACACTGGCAAAATACATTAAAATCAATATTTTTAGAGTTCTGGAAATTAATAAAAAGCTTGAAACAATCTGAAGAGCCTTTATTTTTTTTTTAAATGGCTGCAATTGGTAAGAAGAGTAAAAGCTGTCTCATTCTACCTTACTCTAGTCATATCATTCTCACATTCTCACCTTGGTCCTGTGGTAGCAGCCTTGCAACCAAGGTAGCAGTGAAAAATAGCAGCCTACTCATTTGTCACTGGAGAAAACAGAATGGCTTTAGACTTTTCAAAAAAAAAAAGTCTCATCTTCAAATACCATCAATACTTCCATCTTTCTGGAGGCTACCTTAAAAAACCTCACTTCAAGGGCTTGTCTTTATTTGACCTACCAGTGGGAAATGATCCATCTCAAGGGGATTTCTGGAAAAGAACTGGTAACAATTTCTTGACCATTATAATTGCCTGAGGTTGTGACATCTATTAGTTGGACCAAAAAGAAACAAAAATATTGGCTAAAATATGTAAAAGGAAAATCCGGGGAATGAGTTGTTTATGAGGAACTTTGGGAATCTACATTTTCTTGGAGAGAGAAAAGGGCACACACATGCGCATGGCTGAGTGTGTGCTCTGGAAAGACCTATGAGGTACTGATATTGCACCAGTGACTAGGACTCTGCCTAATCAGAAAGGAAAGCCAAGTTCTAAACTACTGGGACATTGAAAGTATGAATCCCTCCACATACACAGACCTCTTCAGCAAAAGATAGGAGACTTACTATTTCAAGAAAGTTTTAAAAATCTGTCTAATCACTAGCTGGCCCCTTGTCTAACTGATTAGACACTTTGGTGGCTACATATGCACAAGAAGTTTACAGAATTATATAATAAAATTCACTAAACAGATAACTGGTAGTAGCATCAGAAACAAGCCCCAGGAGAAGGAGTGAGAGGAGTTGCCATATTATATGATTTAAAATATCCATTTTCAACAAAATATTATGGACAAAGAAAGAGTAACGTGTGCTCTAAATCCAGAGAAAAAACATTTCAATAGAAACTGTCCT
>CAUYQV010070157.1:0-11438 GCA_963574575.1 Galagoides demidoff
TTTCTGTGTACATTGATGCCAACATGGGGTACATTGTGCTGTTTCATATACAATTTGAAACATCTTCATCAAGCTGGTTAACATATCTTTCATATCATTTGAAAGATTATTCGAACTCTTAAAAAAATTCATCTTGTGAGTTTGGATAACAAACTTTGTATTACTCTTAATAAAAATATGTACATGAGTATTCTATATGGGCACCAATTGTCTCTGATTCTGTTGAGATAGTTCTGTAGCTTATCTTAAAATAACTATTGACCTCCACCTCTGGATGGGTCTCACCCCGGTATTGGGGGAAGAAAGAATCATTGACATCCTCACTCAACTCACCCAGGGCATGGAGTGAGCCTTCCTCTCCTTCCCACCTGCTGGTATGTACCAGGGCCTCCCCTGCAGCGTGAAGACTCACCCTCACCCTCTGGTGCAACTTTCAAACTTTTCATGACCTCCTCCTTTGTCTGGGAGTGCAAACCTGTACTAAAACTTCAATCCAGGCCTTCCCAACCACAAACTGTGCTTCACCACCTTCAGGTGCCCTCAGTTCCTGTTGACTTCATTTGCTATAATTTTTTTTCCCTCTAAAATATGCTGTTGCTATGGGGAGAGGCTCACATTTCCAGGGCACTCAGGTACAAGGTGTTTACAGATGAGCCTCATTTGGATTTCTTTATTCCACTTGGTCAAAATCCAACTCTTTCTTGATTCACCGAAGTTTTGCAGTCAGAACCATGCAAACCTGATGCAATTTTCCCCTTTTGATTTGTTGCTGGCTGCTAAGTTCACAGTGACCGTACAGGATCACTGTGCTCGGTGATTTCCCGTGTTCTGTGTCTTCCAGCTCACCTGCTGCCTTCCCTGCCTCAGTACAATGGACCCTTCTCTAGCCCCCCTCCTGTGGTCAAGAGACCCCATTCACAAGGGGGGCTCACTGATGTAAAGTGCGCACAAAATCCTTCATAATGACTCCACCTGTCCTCCTGGGAAACAAAAGCAAATCTCAACGGTCTCTGAATACAAATAATTAATGAAGAAAAATCCTTGCACCCCACCTCCATTGGGACGGATCAAAGGAAATATGCAAAACAAGGAAATCCCTATTCAGATTGGACATTATCAGACTGTCTGATAGAGCCGTTCCTATTAAAAACAAACAGAAAAAAATGGACTTAGCTTGTGGACTGCTGGAATGTTCCTGGCACAGTTCTTGCTGTCCTCACGGGTGGTAGACTTTTAAGACAGGGAAGGTGAAAGATACCGTCGTGAGCACTGCACACCACATCACAACCATGCCCATGATAGTTAATAAATTGTCAAAAAGAATAAGACCACTGCCAAGTATAAAAGCTATAAATAGCAAAACAAAACAAAACAAAACAAAAAAAACCACGCAGGACTGCTGTGGATTCTTTTGAAAGATAATTTTCCTCATAAGTAATTTCTATGAGCATCACACAGCTCTTAGGTGGTAAAATCTACATTCCTGGTGCCTGAAGTGAACAGCCAGTGAATTAGAATGCTCCCAAAGACTCAGAGTTAAATAGAGTTGCAACTACAGGGTGGCCATTACATTAAGTAATTTAATGAACACTGATACTGAGGAAATAAATCAAATGCAAACAATCAACACCAATCAAGGAAGCTGAGCCTTTCAGGCACTTAAAATGTATTAAATGAACGTTTCAATCACAGTGGGTACTTTTTCACAGACTCTCTTAATCACTGGCATCATTCTCAGCAAAGTGGGCCCTGCGTGTAAACATGGAGAGCTGAGCAGAGTCCAAGGGTCCATTCACATGGACGCTATTAGCAAGAGAAGTTCTGCCTAGGGTGTTCACAGACAGGCTAACCAGCAGCAGAGGCCGTGGGAAGAGTCAGGGAGAGTCGAATTTATTTTAAGAAGCACTAAACAGTATTTTGCATGCAGTTAAAAAAGTAAGAATTTCCTACATAGAATAAAATTTGAGATCTAATTATAGGAAGCTAATTACCACCCCAAAGGTAGTTTCCTTTTTTTTTTTTTTTTTTTTTTGAGACAGAGTCTCACTATGTCACCCTTGGTAGAGTGCCGTGGTGTCACAGCTCGCAGCAACCTCAAACTCTTAGGCTTGAGCGATTCTCCTGCCTCACTCCCGAGTAGCTGGGACTACAGCCTGCCACAATGCCTGGCTATTTTTTTTGGTTGCAGTTGTCATTGTTGTTTAACAGGCCTGGGCAGGGCTCAACTCTGCCAACCTCGTTGTATGTGGCTGGCTTCCTACTCACTGAGCTACAGGTGCTGAGCCACCAAAGGTAGTTTCTTACAACTTATTTCCATAAAAGTTTTATTCTTATAGAAGTTCATATAGATACATCTTTATTTGCATATTTCTTACATGTACATATATGATATATAATTCTCAGTACTGTAAGATGCAGAAGTATATTATCTGCATTACATATGTGTGTATATATACTTGGCTTATTACTATAGGGACATACCTAAACCCATGATTCTATACTTTGCTTTTGGTATTTAATCGTATCTCTGTTATGAAGATCTTTCCATATCCATCTAGAAAGGTCTGTGGCATTCTGCTTCAGGTCCTCAGATTATTTTATTGCATGAAAATCTGTCACCATTCATGCAGCCTTTTTATGTATTTAGATTATGTCCAATTTGGGGGTCCATAGTTTCTTGAACACACATACACATTCATACCTTATCTCTTTACATGGTATTATTTATTTAATTCTCATTTAAGTACCAGTGTTGCATCATTTTATAGACTGTGAATCTAAGGAACAGGAAGATTAAGGGATTTCCTGGAAGGCACCCAGGTAATGAACCCATCACCCTTTTTTAAAGCCCAGATCCCCTTTTAATTTTGACGCCATGCTGTTAATGGTGATACTGCAGCTTGAGATTTTGACGATTGTGAAAACTCTATTAGAGTCATAGGACAGTGTATGCACTTCAAAAATGTGTATATTCTGGAAATTGGAGATATTGAAGAAATAAACATCCTTTTTGTTTGTTTATTTGTTTGTTTTTCTCTCCAGAGGAAAAAACCAAGACATTGTTTCAATCAAAACGAGTGTCTGATGATAAGTAGCTGGGTTCATCTCTTGGTTCTCTATTCTGTTCTATACATCCACCTCTCTATTTTTTGTGCCAGTACCATGCTGCTTTAATCACTATGGATTTATAATATAGCCTGAAGTCTGGTAGTGTGATTCTTCCTGATTTTTTTTTTTCTGAGTAATGTCTTGGCTATTTGAGTTTTTTTTTCAAATTCCACATAAAACTAAGTACTATTTTTTCCAAATCTTTAAAGTATGACAGTTGTGCTTTAATAGAGATTGATTAAATTTGTATGTTGCTTTGGGTAGTATGGACATTTTAACAATGTTGATTCTTCCCAGCCATGAGCGTGGTATGTTTTTCCATTTATTAACATCTTCAGCTATTTCTTTCCTAAGAGTTTTATAGTTCTCTTTATGGAGATCTTTCACATCCGTTGTCAAATCTATTAAGAGTAGAGTATAAATGTCTTAACACGATAATTAAGTGAGTAGGGTAAGGGCTATGGTAACCAGTTTGATGTAAGCATTCCAAATTATATATATAATCAGCACATTGTACTCCATAAATTCAGTAATGTACACAGTTATGATTTAATAAAAAAATTGTTACCAAAAAAGGGTGTCTGAATTATAAGAGATAAGGGCAGTGTTAATAGCATGTGAAGGTGAATATTCCTGCTTATGTGAGAGTCTTAGGACACTCTCATTAGTGACTGTACTTGCAGGAATTTATTTTGTATGTTTATTTTGTGTGGTGTGTTTTTTATTCCTAGATGAAAGTGTTTTCATTTGAAAATATCAGGTGAGTTAGAAGTCATCTATTTGTTCCTTCATTTCTACTCTGCATTTTCTTATCTTTGAAGAGATTCTGTTCTTTGTACTTGGAAGGAACTTCAGTTGAATTGGGAGAAATTAAAGTATTTTGATTCTTAAAATTCCAAGTGCTTGCGGAGGTTTGGAAAGCACCTTGGAAGGTTCTCCTGTTGTGAGCGTGTCCACAGTGGCAGTGCTGCTGCTGAAGCTTAGTGCTGACAACCCAGCACTTCCAGCCCCCGATCCCTCCCTCGAGGACAGCAGGTCCTTCAATCACAGTCCTTATGTGGTGGGGCGTGGTGGACCCACCTTGGAGACAGATGTGACGGCTCCCCTGGAACTGACCTGTCAGAGCAGACGCCCCCCCACCCCCGGCCTCCATGAATAGGTCAGAGTTGAGAACCTGGCTCCCCAGACTGTGCAACCCACTTTGGAAACTGCTGGGGGGAAATGACACGCACGTTGCTGTGGCAGGTTAGGAGTTGTGACTGCAGAACCTGGAGCCCCTCCATAGATGGAGGATGACGCTGAGGGATGGGGAGAGAACAGGTGCGTGTGGCATGGCACCGACACCGTGCTGGGGCCATCGCCCCCCAGATACTTCACTCACATAAAACAGTGAATTGCTTTTCTCCCCACGCCCTGAGTGCAGTTTGAATTGGGTCATCTTGAGCTTTGTGTCTCATAGCCCCAACTTCTACAGTCTTCCTTCTCTAAGAGAAATTTTGACTTCTTTTTTTTGAGACAGAGTCTCACTATGTTGCCCGTGGTGCCATGGCTCATAGCAATCTTAAACTGTTGGGCTTAAGTGATTCTCCTGCCTCAGCCTCCCAAGTAGCTGGGACTACAGATGCCCACCACAACACCTGGTATTTTCTTGTGATAGTTGTCACTGTTCTTTAGCAGACCCCGGCTGGGTTCGGACCTGCCAGGCCCAGCCGGTGTATGTGGCTGGCACCCTACCCACTGAGCTATGGGTGCCAAGCCTTGACTTCTTAATATAAAATAAATAAACTTTATCACTACATTATCCTTTCTGGTCTGCGCTCTGCCTCACGGTAAAAGTTTTTTGTTTTTTTTTTAAAACTAAAATGCAGTTTTGATTATATTTCTCCTTCCATCAAAAAATATTAGTGGCCTGCCCTTCCCTACTGAGTGAACTCTGTATGTTTTAGCTTGATAGTTAAAGCCTTTGGGCATCTGGTCAACCCTGCCTCAAGTCCCTGTGCCCCACTTGATGTAGTCTTTGCTCTGGGGACATCAGAGAATCCCCTGCTCCCCAAACATGGCATGCACCTTCATAATACACTCATGCTCTTGTTGGGCTGTTTCCCCCTTTACTTGCCTTCCCTCCTCCTTGGCTGCTTTGGCACCTTCCAATCTCCTTTGGCAAAGTGAGTGCCCAGTTTGGGGGCTTTTTCTATTTTAAGTTCTGGAGCCATTAGTCCCTCTGACACCATGGTATTTATTATATTTGATCAGAGTCACAAACAAGTATTATCTTCCTCATCCTCTCGTCTGAGGGCTCCTTGGCAGGGGCTGTGTTCCTCTGGGACGCAGAACAACGCTGAATCACGCGGGTGGGACTGAGCTCACAGATAAACAGTGATGCAAGACATAGTGCACTTTTCACCCTTTTTTTTGGTAAACACATTGTACAGGTTCACGAATGTAAACAGAATGGCTGCTTTACATTTGTTCTTCCTTGTCAGTACTATCTTGGTGGATTTCCCTTCTTGAATGAAATCTGGCACTAAGTACCTCACTGGGCACGTGTTCCTCAAGGATAGTGATACTGGCTTTGATGATGATTTCAGATTCCCTGTAAGGCTGTGTGTAAGCACTGATGACTTCATGTTTCATTGGTCTATTTAGTGACTTGATTAAGCACTTCATAGAGTCCAGTCCACAGGCCGGGCCACAGTGGACCAGAGACCACAGAGTGTGCTTTCTGCCTCTGGGGAAAGCACAGTCTGCAGGCCAGCACCTACCTACCAGGCTTTACAGTTGGCTATGGCTCTTTACGGCCTTCCACACACTAGTAATAATCAGTATTTATTAAATCCTTCTGTGTGCCAGAGGGAGTCATGGGTGCTTTATATATACTTTTAATGATTCTCCTAACAGCCCTGTGAGGTGCCAGAATCCCCACTTCACAAAGGAGAGTAACATGGCTGTGCTGAGCACCCACACCTGCTCAGCTGTAGGACTGGCAGTTGAATCAAGTCTGATTTGGCATCAAAGCTACTACTGTGTTTCCCCCCAAATAACACTATCTTATATTTATTTTTTCTCAAGAAGACACACTATGCTTATTTTCAGGAGCTGAAATGTATGCTGTGGCTATGCAAATAGGCTGCATAACCATGCCCATCCCTAGGTCTTATTATTGGGGTAGGGCTTATATTTAACAAATGCATAGAAATCCTGCTAGGGTTTATTTTAGGGGTAGGTCTTACTTTGGGGGAAACACAGTATACCCTAATCCCTTTCCATGGCCCTGTCCTCTTTTCACCAGGGCCTCATTTTGATTTTTCTTGAGATAAGGAACATCTTTCTCTTATTTCCTTATTTGTAATTTTAAGCTTTCTCAAGCTCACTCAAATGATTTTAACAAAAATCTGTAATTTACCTTCAGTTATCTCTTTTCTAAGTTCTCTTGCCCTTAAATATTTTAGCTTCCTGCCCATATTTGGGGTATCTGTATAATCAGAATTATGTTGGTGGCAAGTAACAGAAACCCAATGTGTAGTAGTTTTAAGAAAGGAAAGTAACAAAACCCAAATGACTGTAGAATCTATTGAATCGTTGAGAAGATGACTGTGATGGCCTATGGAAGCAGTCACATGGTGGCTGCAGCCAGGGTGTCTGAGACTGGCCTGCAAGGTTCTGTGACTGGTGAAAGCTATGTACCCCCAGCACATTTGCTCTTGGAATTTACCTCTCATCTGCACTTGTTTTCCAGTTATGGTGGGTTGTCAGTTTCTCTTGCTAAAGACAGACTTCCTCCAAGTGTCCAGAAAAGAGTAGGCAGGAAAATCCAGCATTTTATCCTTTGAGCATCATGATATTCTCCCTTCCCCAAAGCAAGGGGTTGTCTTCCTTGCCAGCTTTAGCAGAAAATTCTATGGGAAGGAGTCCAGTTGGCGTGGTTTTGAGTTCATCCTTCAGCCAGTCTTTGAGGCTGGGAGGAAGAGTATGACTGTGATTGGCGGTGCTTCAGTCACACTGTGGCATGGAGAAGTAATTGGCCACAAGAAAAAGGGGTGATTCAACCAAAAGAGACACAATGAGAAAACAGGCAAGGAATCAACATGTTAGATGCCATAATCAGCTACAGAAGGAGGAAAGGGTCTGGAATTGTACTAGCCTAGATTTGTGGATGATGGGTAGGAAGCTGGAGCTGCCTTAGTTGGTGACTCTTCCTATGCTACTCTCAATCATATCCAGTTTAGATGAGTAATTATATGGCCACACTGATAATCAAATGCAATATTTGAAATTGCACCTTTTCTGGAAACATCAGAAAAGAATGGCCCTCACCTCCTTGTCTCGTAAGATCTTGTCAGAGTGACCCCGTCCTTAGTAGATTGAGAAGCAACGCAGAATAGTAGACCCAGCATGGGTCTGGAATCCCGTGGTCACTTCTCTACTCCTGATTCTGCCAGTTGGTCACTTGTGTGATTTGGCGCTCATCGTATCAGCTGTCCGAGCCCCACCTGTGAAATGTTTGAAGTCTTAGATGTCCTTTCTCCTTCACAAACGTAGTGGGGAGAAGCCATGAGTTCAGCAGTGAAAAAATATATTGTACAATTCTGTGGTTGTAAAGATAGTAATAATACCAGCCAACACGCATTTTGAGTGCTTCATCTATCTAGACATCATGCCAAGCTTTGTGCATGAATTACCTCCTTCTATCCACAGAAAAACTCAGTGGCACAGTTGGTATTGTTATCTCTGTTCCAAAGGAGAACATTGGTGTGCACAGAAGCAAAGACAACTTGTCCAAGTTATACAGCAAAGACTTGGCAAGGCTGTGATTCAAACTCAGACCCAAGCAGCCCCTCAGCACAGGCGATGTTGAATTGCTTCACAGATGCAGAGTGCATGCCTGTGAGTGAGAGAGAGATGGAGAGGGAGAGAGTTGTCTTCCCCAGCTCTGACTCCTTTCTCTGACTTGCTTGGAGGAAAGCTGCTGCTTCCCGGGCTGTCCTGGGCTCTAGCTACCCTCCAAGACAGCAGAGCCTCCCTAGCACTAGTTAATGGCTCTGGGATGATCCCACATTGAGGTACATCCATCCCTTTGTGCTCTGACATTGATGTTACTGTCAGTTGACAGTGAGCTTTATCATCAATCCCTTCAAGTACAAAAGGCCACTGTTCACAAACTATCATTAAAAGCAGCCTCTCTTTTTAAAAGCAATCTCCCTTTTATTCCCTCCATAATAGGAGCCAGTGTACCAGAAGAGGCTGACCTTACACTGAGCCTGTTTAGTTAAAAAAAAAGGGGGGGGGATAGAATAGGTTATGTTTTTAATGTATTTAAGATTGGAGATACAGAATTAGAAGAGAACTGGAGGTGCGAGGGAATGGAAGGCAGGACAGGAGAAAGCAGAGGTGGCCTTGGCTTTTCTTTGATAATGGGCATTTCTAGCGAAATCAACACAGTCTGTTTCCCAGCTTGGCCCCAGTGATATATATACTGTTTGGGCAGGGTTGTGGGCTGCCCAAAGATCTCTTTAAGCCATGAGACATGGGCATAAATCAGCTTTATGTCATCACAGCTGCTAAGAGCAACATGGGGAGATAGCAGGTGTTCAGTGTTATGGGAAGTGAGGATGCAAGAAAGGTGAGATCCTGGGCATGCCATGGGTCAGGGTCCACTGGACGAACTCCCTCCATGGTCTTTATCATGGCTTTAGTGGCCTTTTGGGTGAGATTGTTTTATTTTAAATAAATAAGAAAAGGTGTGTATGATCGAGAGGTGATCTTGCATGGAGATTAAGAACATGGGTTTTGTCACTGAGCTTCTGAGGTTCCCAGTTAGCCTCTGTCAGGAAGGATCACTTGAGTCCAGGAGTTTGCGGCTGCAGTGAACTACGATCGCACCAGTGCACTCCAGTCTGGGTAACAGAGGAAGACCCTTGTCTCAAAAAAAAAAAAAAAAAAAGCCCAAACCCAAAAAATGAACTTAGCTTCTAACATGTCTCTGTTCTACCATGTCCCTGTCAGCCAACCAACACACATGCTGACTAACCTCTCTTATCCCCGCATCCTCAGACATACCCACTAGTGTGAGGATTAAGTAAGTCAGTGCACAGAAAGGGCTTACAAGTGTACATGGCACGGAACGAGGGCTCAACCAACATTTGCTCAGATCATTTACAGTTTTTGAGTTATTTTCATGTACCGGTCACCATGGGTACAGTGGTAGATAAGAGCTACAGTTTACCATAGACGTAAATAAGGTGACCAACAGAAACCAATCACATGATGCCTTTTGAGAGTGCCATGAAGGACGCCCAGTTGCGATTAGTCCTTCCTCCTGGCCAGTTTCCCTCACTCGAGGTTGTTAGCAAGGACTTTTATGAGGAGGAGGCACTTGGGCAAAGAGCAAATGGGAGACCAGCTATGGCAAAGTATCCCAGTGGAAATAAACAGAAGGTGTGCAGGTTCTGCAAGCTGGAGAAAATAGAGGTTGGCATTTTGGAGGAGCTAAAAGGGACCCGAGTGGCTGGAGAGGTGAGTGGGCCAGGCAGGGGGTGGTGGAGTCGGGGGCAGGCACCAGGCAGGGAGCAGTCGGGCCTGGGCTTCCACACTGTGTGGGCAATGGGAAGCCACTAGGAATTGTCAAGAGTGGCCTGAGCTGTTTCACATTCTGGGATCACCCTGCAGGGCAGGAAGTGGCTTATAGGTGCAGTAGAAAGGCCAGAAGAAGGTGCTTGTAGTTGTTCAGGCCAATAGCGATATGGCCCTGACCCAGCAGGTGGAATTGATGTGGCCCTGACCCTGCAGGTGGAGGTGATGTGGCCCTGACCCTGCAGGTGGAGTTGATGTGGCCCTGACCCTGCAGGTGGAGTTGATGTGGCCCTGACCCAGCAGGTGGAAGTGATGTGGCCCTGACCCTGCAGGTGGAGTTGATGTGGCCCTGACCCTGCAGGTGGAGGTGATGTGGCCCTGACCCTGCAGGTGGAGGTGATGTGGCCCTGACCCTGCAGTGGAGGTGATGTGGCCCTGACCCAGCAGGTGGAGGTGATGTGGCCCTGACCCTGCAGGGGGCAGAGGCAGCCCGGCCCCTACAAGCAGGGCCTAGCAGTCTGGCTATGTGTCCTCGCCATCCTATTCATCTGCCGTTGCTTATTTCCTTGTTTTCACGAGGCTGCCAAGGCAGAGGACTCCATTTCTTCCTTTCTGTCCCTTGTCTGACCTGAGCTCGGTTAAGGTGCTCTGTACCGGTGTTATGGCTGAATCTTTACACTGCAGTGGTCATTACGGTGTTTACTTTTGCAAGCCTATATGATTAGAACATCAGCTAATCCCCTTCATGAACAGGAAAGTCATTCCTCTTGAACTCACAGTGTTTGTGATAGGGACGTGGCATTCCAGATTATCTCTGTGTCAAAGAAAGTGGGTGACACCATGGACCTTGGACAGGGTGCTGGCAGTACACAGCTCAGCAATGTATTTTCGGCAGGAAGATGTCCTGTTAGCTCCTTATCTGTGGCATATCAACCCGGAGCCCTAGTTAATTTTCATGCAGGAGAAGCCTTTGAAACCCAGGCCTCTTTTATGCCCGAGAAAGATTTGAGAGGGGTCAACCCTGTTTAGATTGGTTCTCTGCACCAGCCGGGGAAGCCTGCTGGTTGTTCTCAGCATGGAGTATGTTGCAGAGAGGAAACAGACCAGAGAACCAGGGCACTTCCCAGCTTGAATCAGGCCTGTCTTCTGTGGGTTCATTATTTTGGTGGAAATTAATCCCCACAATGGCAGACATAGTATATTTGAATGTGAACTGCCGGCACATTTCATGGTCAAGTGAAAGTGGTTTTTGGATGATGACCTGGCTGGTTATCCTTGCCTCTGAACCCTTTGGTTAGTGTAGATAATTGAATGATACCTGGTTTTGTGTTTTCACACCCAATTTGATGTCCTTATGGCATCTGAGGTGGGCCAGGGGATGTGAGATGCTCTGGACCAGTTTGCTGTCATTCACATGGGAACTGGGATAGTTTGCACATGGCAGCCGATAGTGTTGGACCCAAAACGGGGTCCAGCCACGATAGCTGCCCCCAAGGAACAGTCACCAGACTCAGGTCGATGCAAAAGCAAGAGGTGAGTTTATTGCTGACGCGTCAGGGCCCCTCAGCCGCTGGGGAAGAAGGACCCCGAACGGCTGTTACAGGCTTCTTTTAAAGCTAAAAACTGCAAACAGATGGGTGTGGGGGTCAGTGATTGTTTGAACCAGGGAGACTCTGGTCAGGGGAAGGGCAGGGGGTAGGTCACTGGTTTGTTTAAGCGACGGAAATTCCGAGCGTTCTGAGCAGGGAGTGGGTCTGGAA
>CAUYQV010070158.1:0-32259 GCA_963574575.1 Galagoides demidoff
GGGTGTTGTGGCGGGTGCCTGTGGTCCCAGCTACTTGGGAGGCAGAGGCAGGAGATTTGCTTGAGCCCAGGAGTTGGAGGTTGCTATGAGCTGTGATGCCATGGCACTCTACCCAGGGGGATAGCTTGAGGCTCCGTCTCAAAAAAAAAAAAAAAAGAACTGGAACCAGACAAGTTTGTCCACTGTCAAAATTTCTATTCAACATAGTCCTGGATGTTCTAGCCAGAGCAATATTGCAAGAAAAAAAAATAGAACAGATCAAATTGGAAAAGATGTCAAAATATCATTTTTTGATTATGATATACTTTTATATCTAGACAATTCCAAAGACTCCATCAAAAGATTCCTTGAATTTGTAAATTCAGCAATGTCTCAGATTACAAAATTAACATTCACAATTTAGTAGCATTCTTACACACTAATAATAGTTAAGGTGAGTATCTAATCAAAGATTCAGTACTATGCACAATAGACACACAAAAAATTAAATACCTAGGATATACTTAACCAAAGGAGATGAGAGATCTCTACAGAATAAATATGAAATGCTGAGTATAGAGATTGTGGATGACACAGACAAATGGTAGAACATTTCATCCTCATGGATGAGTGGAATCAACATTGTTCAAATGTCCATACTGCACCAGAGTCATTTACAGATTCAATGCAGTCCCCATCAAAATGCCAACATCATCTTTCAAAGATCCAGAAAAAATAACTCTATGCTTTGTTTGGAAAAAGAAAAAAGCCCAAATAACGAAAGCTATTTGAAGCAGAAAGAAGAAATCAGGAGGGACCACATTACTGACATCAAACCAGACTACAAGGCTTTGTACTGGCACAAAAATAGAGACATAGAGAAATAGAGTGGCACAGAGAACCCATAGATAAAACCATCCACAACTGATCAGCCAAATAATCTTTGACAAAGCAGACATAAATATAAATAGGGGGAAAGAAGCCCTACTCTATAAATTGTGCTCAGGGAATTACATGCCCACGTGCTAGAGAATGGAACAGAAAATTCCATTCCCACTACTCACAAAAATTAATAGAAGATACATTAAAGATTTAACCATAACTCATGAAACCATAAGAATTCTAGAAGAAAAAGCAAGGAAAACTCCTCTAGATATTGCCCCAAGCAAAGAATCAATGACTGAGACCCCACTGGCAATAAAGAAATAATAAAAATAAGTCCATGGGATTTGACTAAATTAGAAAGCTTCTACATGGTGAAGGAAAAATCAACAGACTAAACAGACAACCTACATAAGGGGAGAAAATTATTCACCAGCTTTGCATCTGATGAAAGGCAAATAATCAGAATCTACAAAGGGCTCTATCAAATCAGCAAGGAAAAAATAAACAATTGCACTAAAAAGTGGTTAAAAACATGAACAGAATCTTTTCAAAAGACAAGTTTAATCAATAAGCATGAAAAAAAAATGCTCAATGTCACCAGTTTCAGGAGAATGCCAATTAAAACCACACTGAAATGCTACATTACTCCTGTGAGAATGGCTTTTATTAAAAAGTCCAAAAACAATAGATGTTGACACGGATGCAGAGGGAAGGAAACACTCTAACACTGTTGGTGTGACTGTAAATCCGTAGAACCTCTGTGGAAACAGTGGAGAGAGTCCTCAAAGAACTCAGGTATTGATGGTCACGTGGGTTTATTATACACCTTTATGATTATGAATTGGGCTGCAGTAAACACTTGAGAGTCTGTGTCTTTTGATAAAATGACTTTTTTTTCCCTTTGGGTAAATAGCTAATAATGGAATTGCTGGATCATATGTAGGTCTATTTTTAGTTTTTTGAGGTATCGCCATAAGAATGTCCATAGTTGTTCTAGTGTGCAATCCCACCAACAGCATCTAATTGTTCTTTTCTCTTGGCATCTATGCCCAGGATTCTGTGGTTCAGGAATTTTTTAAACAAAATCCATTCTCACTAAAGTTATGTGATATCTCATTATTATTTTGATTTGCATTCCTCTGATGACTAGAGACTTTGAACATTTTTGAAACATATTTTTTGGCCATTAATTAATCTTATTTGAAAAAGCTTCAGTTCATGTTTTTGCCAACTTTTTTTTTTAGGGTTAATTGCATTTTTCGTGCCGATTTGCTTGAGTTCCTTATAGATTTTGGTTATCAGCCCTTCCCTGAATCTATACCATGTAAGTATTTTCTCCATTCTCTAGGTTATCTATTCACTCTATTGATGTTTCCTTGGCTATGCAGAAGCTTTTTAACTTCATCAGTTCCCATTTGTTAAATTTTGTTGTTGCTGTCTTCTTCATAAAATCATTGCCTAGGTCAACGTCTATTACTATTTTTCTAACATTTTCTTCTAGAATTCTTATAGATTTGAGCCTTACATTTAAGGCTGTTGTCCATCATGAGTTAATTTGTGAATAGTAGAGGTGAAGATCTTGTTTCGATATTCTACATGTGACTAGACAATTTTCCCAGCACCATTTATTAACAGGAGTTCTCTTTTTTTTATTAATCACAGCTGTGTACATTAATGTGTTTATGGGGTACAATGTGCTGGTTTTATATATAATTTGAAATACTTAACAACAAACTGGTTAATGTAGCTTTCACTGGTTCTTTTCCCTAGAATTTGTCATTGTCTGCTCTGTGAAAGGTCAATGGTAATGTAAGGATTGCTTTGTAACTGGGTTTTCTGTTATGATCCATTGGTTTATGTCTCAATTTTTTTACCAGTACCACTCTATTTGGTTACTTTAGCCTTATATAGCCTTCAAGTCTGGTAAAGTTATGCCTTTTGATTTGTCCTTTGTTCCTAAGGTTGCTTTAGCTATTTGTACTCTTTTCTTATTTCATACAAAGTGTAGAATTATTTATTCCAGGGCTATGAAAAATAATGTTGGTAATTTTTTTTTTTTTTTGGGCCGGGGCTGGGTTTGAACCCACCGCCTCCAGTATATGGGACCAGCACCCTACTCCTTTGAGCCATAGGCACTACCCATAATGTTGGTATTTTAATGGGTGGCTGGGGGGACTATTCCCTCCATCTTAATGTTATAAAATAATCTGCACTATATTGTAAGTATGGTAGTATTCACCCGTGAAACGAACTCGTCCAGTGTTTTTTTATTCATTGGAAGGATTTTTATCACTGGTTCAATTTTGTCACTTTATTTTGGTCTGTTTAGGAATTCTATTTTTTTTTTTCTGATTGAACCTGGGAAAGTTTTGTGTTGGCAAGAATTTGTCCATTTCCAAAAAATAGCTGGGTGTTGTGGCAGATGCCTGTAGTCCCAGCCACCCGGGAGGCAGAAGCAGAAGAATCACCCGAGCCCAAGAGATGGAGGTTGCTGTGAGCTGTGATACCGTGGCACTCTACGCAGGGTGACATGCTGAGTATTTGTCTCCAAAAAAAAAAAAGTTAATCTAAAAAAAGGTTTTTTTTTTTTTTTTTTTTAGTAATCTTCCAGGCCTTCTTTTTTAAATTTATTGATATTATTAACATAATATCTTAAAAATGCTAAAACTTCTTTATAATATGATAAAGTGGTACCTAAATATAAACAAATGAAAATTTGAGTTAAAAACTTAAAAAAAAAAAGAATTTGTCCATTTCCTCAACATTTTCCAATATTTGTGCATAAAGTTTTCTAATAAGCCCATAAAAAATTAACAAATAAACAAAAGAATTGTGTGTGTAATGAGTAAGTTTTTGGAGAAATAGTTGATATACTTTGTTTTGTTCACATAATTTTCCATAAACAGCTCTGCATCCCCACCCAAACGTGGGTGACCCTACAAAATGTGGGAATGGTGCGATTATTTACTGAAACAGCTCAAAATGTCTAGGACATTAAATATGGTAGTATTTTTATCTAATAAATATATTTTTTACCATGTTAAAAATTATTCTAATTTTATTAGATCTGTGTTCTTGCATTTTTATGTTGAAAAACAGAGAGGTAAGAGATAATAAATCAGAGAAGAAGGGTGGGAGAGGATCGGGCGAGACTTCCAGAGAGAAAATGATTGATGGCAATAGAAAGAGCAGCCAGGAGGCCAGTACCATGGCCAAAGGGGGCAATCTAGATTAATGAAATGCATCCATGCCTGAAGCTGCTATCTCTCTCTTGCTTTCAACTTTTTTGCTGCTCTGCTGAGGAAACTCCGTCTGAAAAATATACTTATGAGTGATTAATGACATCTGTGAGCAGTTGGGAAAAAATGTTTAAATAGAAGAAATACTGAAGCAATTCATTTATTGAAAATTGGTCTTACGCTAAATGATAGGTAGATCAGTTTTTACTGAGATGAAATAGGCAGCAATAGTTTACATCCTAGAATTATCTACTGCACATCACAAATGATAATGTGAAATTCTCAAAAAATTAATTTGCATAGATATGGGCATCTCTGTAAGGAACTTTGCATAAAAAGCCTGTAATATTTTTAATATAGCAGTGTCGTACAGTAAAATGATCATTACATCTAGAATCAAGGAAGTTTTATCTAAGTCCATGGCTTTGCCCTATTTGGTGCAATAAAAATGGATAGATTTGGCTTTGTAATTGTGCCTCCATCACTGACTATTTGATGTCTTTTCTTTAGTCAAACGGGAGCCATTCCACGTATTCCTGCTGGAAATAACTGAATATCGATTAGTGCTAACTAATATTATTGTAAATTTAGCAATGAGGAG
This sequence comes from Galagoides demidoff, assembly GCA_963574575.1. NCBI lineage: Eukaryota > Metazoa > Chordata > Mammalia > Primates > Galagidae > Galagoides > Galagoides demidoff. Next base: position 4,705 of record CAUYQV010070158.1, read on the forward strand.
AAAATTGATAGTAAACACCTAAAATCACTCAATAAACCACAAGATCAGCTTGACAAATCCCCATTCTTCCACAACAGGCTGCTACGAGGCATGCACCATAAAACCAAGGCTCACAGGCCTGGCTCAGAGAAATGTTTTAAGATCTTTTTTCTTAAAAGATCTGACTTGATTTAGGTATTTTAGATGAAGGACTCAGTTCAGGTTGGACCCCCAGTAAATTCTTCCTATAGGACAAAATGACTCAGAAAAGTAAACAATGTTTCTCCACAGAAGTCTGATATATTTAAGGTACTAACAATCAGAGTAAAGAAAAAGAAGGAAAGATTTGTCACAAATCAAACAGTATGCCCAGAAAGAAAATGTGGATGAGGCCTTTGGTGCAAGTTGCTGCAATATCAAATTGGTGTAAGCCTCCTGTGTTTTAAAGACACTTGTATTATCAATGAAATTCTGGCCTACAGTGAAAAAGGTCTGTGCCCATTCAGAACAGGAATATACCAAACAGAAAAACAAGAAACCACAGGAACTGTGGTTTGTCGAGATCCCCCAGCTTCTAAAGACAGGAAGCAGATGAAAAAAAACTCTGCCAATTTCCAAGAAATGTCCACTGTTTTCCACTGACAGTTATTTTTTTCTCATTTTTGCATTTTTTTATATATTGACTAACAAATTGATTTTATTATATAGTGTACCTTAAAAACTATATTTTTCAGAAACTTTCAAAAATATTTCTTAAAAATAGAAAAACAACACTGGGATTATTAAAATGATACTCATAATGTTTATCTGTGCATTACATTCTTGGCATGTATAATTTCTTAGCATCTGAGTAATATTTTTCTGAAACATCTGCATTTTCTAATACAATCTTTTCTTTTATATAATTGCCTAGGGTCTTTCTCAAATTTGCATTTCAGGATTGATAAATGGAGCTTGTGGGAGGGTGAGAAGGGAGGAGCAAACTCACACCCATCCTGTAGGATGGATACTATCTGGGTGAAAACCATTTGACTCAATCTGTGCAAAAACAAAGTAAGTTGACAAAACATGTATCCTATAATTTTCTGAAATATAAAGGAAATGTTATGGTCTAGAGAAGAAAGACAATAAAAATACCTACAATTTCAAATCCTACTGACCCTTTTACCTGAAATTTAACTAGAAAAATGGAAAGGAGAGAACTCCCCCCCATGAATGGAACCAAGAAGGGGAGAGAAAAAGCGACTGAAGATCCACTCACAATAGTTTTCCAGGTGGATTTGGAATCAACACACAAATCTGCATTTTTTTTCTCTTTTGGAGTAGGAGTGTTTGCTAAAAATACCCTAGTTTGTGGGTTAGTTCCACAACTTGTCTTCTTAATTTATCAATGTCTGGAACAGGAGAAAACACACAAGGACTCTACTGTGTAATGTAAACAATATTGTGATTCAGATATCTAGAAACAATATAATATAATATAATATATTATGATAATATATCTTATATTACAATATAATATAATTTAATTACAATATTATGTTATTATAATTATACAATATTTTTGTAATAATTGTTACAATAATTACAATATTTTATTAATACAATACTACAATATTATTATAACATTGTAATTATTGTAATTATTACAATATATTATAACATATATCTTGGATATTGTGCATGATGCTGGAGCAGATGCAGATTCCAAGACCTGTCCCTGAGAAGAGACTACATGGGTGGAGGGAAGGTGAACTGAGTGTTGGTGCCCAGAAAGGTGGGATAGTTAATTGGTATTCTTCCACCAGTCGGTGGTCTTAAACCACCATTCAGTAACTCCCAGCCCCACATCCAGTGGTGTGGATCCTGCTAGTTCTGTTTAATGAACTGGGAGGTGGGGAGGCCAGTATCAATTCCAAGATATTCTTTAATTCCCAGATAAGAGCTGTTCAGTAATATCTTTCCTTCTTGCGCCAAGGACAAACATTTGACATCGTTCTCTCAGTTTGAGTTTTTATGTAGCTGAATTAGGTAGACGATCCCTCCTGCCCATCTCTGATTGCCTCTAAATGTGAGAACTAAAGATTTTATGCGATTGTGTCACCGAATTTTTTTTTTAAACTGGACCATAACTGTTACCTTTACTGATATGCTTATAGTGTAATTTTTCACACGTTATGTACAAAGAGACAAAGGTTGCAGAGGACATATGCACTACCTCAGGTCACTTAGCCCGCCCGCTACTCCACACAGAACTGCCATTTGAATCCTTGCCGCCTCTAAAATGCACTTTTTCCTTTTGCTTTCATTTATTGCAACTTGAGACAAAAGCAACAACCTGAAATACCTTAAATATAACAATACCAGTGACATCTATGTTACTCATTCTGAGACACGACTCCTACCCCAGCCATGTTCTTGCTGTGAAGACTGTCAGTGACCATGGTTGTTTCATTAATGGGCAGTATTCTGATCAAAGGAAGGAAAGTCCTACTTTTCTATCCCTGCCCTGGTATATTTATAGGTACAATTCGGGACAATCAAAGTCCTCCCCATACCTTTTCCTTTTCAAAATTGCAAGGGTTAATAAGTCATTTTTCATAAGAAAAAAATGTAGATCAATTTGAAGCCAAACTTTTCTTTTACTGGGAAAAACTGATCTTAATGAGAGGACATTGTGAAGAAAATGCCAAACAAGACAAATGTAGAAAAATCTCTGGTGGTTATCCAGGTGTGATCTCCCTTTCCTGTGCTTTGAAATCATCACTGAGTTTGGTAAACTAGTTAGTTTCCACTTTACCAAGATAGTCCTAATGTATGTTAGATCTCTAGACTGGTTGCTCCTGTATATGCTGTTTTGTGACCTTTGATCTCCAGTGCCCCCGCCCTCCTTGACCAGTGGTAATCACTGCTTCACACACATCACGATCTTGATTACTTAATCACAGCCATACATTAAAATAGTAAAACAGTAGCTTAATAATGAAATGGGATATTATAAGAAAAATATTTGTAAAGGTTATGTTCTAAAAACATATTTCGAAGAATATATTTAAGGAACACATATTGAAATGTCAAGTAGTCAAATGCACTAACAGCAAATAAAGTATTTGTAGAAAGAGTGAAAATTCAGATTTTACACATTCCAGACATCCACACTGGATATTCTTTAAGGTTCTGAAGATTAATAAATTCCATAGGAGTGGTCAAATGCAAGCCAGATATCAAAGGATATAAATATGAAATGTGATTTTAAAATGCAAGTTACATAAACAGTTTGAAAAATAAGTCCCGTTGTACTTCTCTAGCAAATAATCCCTGAATAGCGGCTCCATTCACACCTCCCTTCAAGGAGCCCGTCATTAGCTGTAATGGGCTCAGTGTGAGGTTCAACACATCATTAACTCCTTCTGGAGCAAAACTTCTTTCCCCTTACTTGTAAGTCCTTTTATTAAATCATGCCCAGAATGAACCAAGCAGCTAATTATTAGAAGCTGTTTTTCAGCTGTGACACCACTATCAGAGAAACAAAGAGATCAAGCACTTCTCAAGAATCCAGATACACTCATATGAAAGTGTGGGTGATTATATATTGGTTTCCTAATAGTACTGAGCACATTGGATACTTTTTCTTCCATTGGCTATGTTAACCAGTTTGACATAAGCATTCCAAATTGTATATAAAATCAGCACATTGTGCCCCATAAATGCATTAATGTACACAGTTATGATTTTAAAAAATACAAAAAAATTAAAAATTGAGTAAGTGGAAAAAAGAAAAGAAAACAAATTCACAGCATTTGATCAATTCTGGCCTTGAATCAGAAAAGAGCAATCAACTCAGGATTGCTACTGGTAATACTACCTTGCATTGTAGTGTGATAATTTAAAGCATGGATTATGATAAAATAAGTGGTATTTCCCATTATCATGAAGTCATGACAGAATCATAAACTGAAATTGCATTTAGCATATGAGAAATCAGGGGACTTTGTAATACATTTTTCTGTCTTTGACAGGCCCTTATGTATGGACCCTCCCTTGAAATGGCAATTCCTACAATATTTGTTTATGCAGTATGTAATGCTCTAGTATCAATACATGTCTCTGAAGTCTCATTTTTATTTTTCATTTTAGTTCAGAAAACAGTAAAGACATAATCATAGAAACACATATTTTTTAGACATCTGATTTGTCAAATTCCTTGTAGTGCATGCAAATGTTTATATGGGGAATGTCAAAAACTATATACCTTTTAAGAAAGGGAAAACTGGGCTCGGCGCCTGTGGCTCAATCGGCTAAGGCACCAGCCACGTAGACCTAAGGTGGCGGGTTCGAATCCCCGGCCTGGGCCCGCCAAACAACAATGATGGCTGCAACCAAAAAATGGCCGGGCGTTGTGGCAGGTGCCTGTGGTCCCAGCTACTTGGGAGGCAGAGGCAGGAGACTCGAGTGAGCCCAGGAGTTGGAGGTTGCTGTGAGCTGTGATCTCATGGCACTCTACCCAGGGGGATAGCTTGAGGCTCCGTCTCAAAAAAAAAAAAAACAAATCGTGCTCTTAAGGAATCCGGTCTGTTGAGACTGTGGGAGAGAAGCGCACAATTGCCATGCAGGGAGGTGTCTGAGGAAGGTGTGGTGGGGGGCCCAGAGCAGATCCCCTAGGAGGCTTTCCAGGGGAGGGAATTAACACTTTATGGAGCATTTTCTAGGCTGGGTGCACTGCCTGTGTCCTCACTGCACAAATACATGTGTCTTATCATATTTAATGCCCACAACATAGCTGATAGAAAGTATCTGTCATTAGTTGATACACAGCTCCCCAGGCTTCAGGGAGCTCTCCACTCGCTGTCTAGATCCTTCCTCGGGGTGAACGGCTGTAAACTACAACCCTGGGAACTCTGGAGTGGGCGTCACCCTTGTTCATTCTGTCAGTTGTCACCCACATCTTACAAGCAGTTTACTGGGCAATGCTGATTACCCTCATTTTACAAATTAGGAACCTGAGGCTAGGGGACTGGTGACAGGAACTGGGTGGTGACAGATGAGATGGTCCTGGGAAGCAGAGAGGATTGCTGCCTGAGACCAACATCCAACCTGGGGGAAATGTGGGTCTTAAGAGCAGACTTCAAACAATGGCCCTTTAGACAAGGTCTTCCATCCCATCCTTTCCTCCCCAGGAACCTGAAAGTGGTGAGTAGCCTCAAGGAAAATTTGGAGAACCAAAGGGAATGAAAAGTTCTTTGAAAAAGTATGAAAACCAGTTCAATGGAGCCATTACTGTTGCTATGCTGTATACTATTATAAAGTTATTCCTAGCTGGCAGCCTGGTTTATTTTAGACCCTACCTCATTTCTTCCCAGATATAGGCCCTAATTCCTCGCCCATTGAAACAGGGACCAGCACTACTGGAGGGAGTCCTGGACCTGATTCAGAAACATAACTGTATGGAAGAATTTTACAGATTCTCAAAATATCGGGGCTTGCCATCCTTGTAAGGTCTTTTCCACCAACCCCTCATTTCATTTTATTGCCATATTAAATTTTTGCCAATTTTTATTCATTTTTAGAATAGGTAATATGTGCTCGAGGTGCAAAATTCAAAAGGCATGAATACACTCTCCTACTCCTCACAGGCAGCCAGTGCCATCAATTGCTTGTGTTTCGCTATATTCAAAAACAGCATTGTTTTTCTTTTTTGTTCATGTAGAAAATAGAATAATTCCTACAGAGGAAAATAAAAATCATACACAATCCACTATGTAGAGCTGAATACTGTTTACATTTTGGCGTATAATGAGCAGGCTCTTTCTGGTTGCATATGCAATCTGTGGTTACAAACTTCCATAACCTTCCATTGCTTGTTTACCTTAAATATATTCTTCAAAAATAAAGATTGGAGAGGATACATACTAAATTGGTAACAGTTACCTTGGGGATAATAATGGCCTGGGCTAGGATTAAGGGGGAACTTTGCTTTATTATTTGAAATTTTTTTTAGAATGAAAATATCCTGATATATTACTTCCTCCTGATATTTTTCTAGACCCTAATTTTAAATGACTGGGTCAGAAGCCTTTTATTTAACCAATCATTTATTATTGTGGTTTTAAGATGTCTACAAGTTTTGCTATTATAAATGAAGCTGGGATGGACATTTTTACACATCTCTGCACACTTGTCTAGTGTTTCCTTGGGGCAGTTTTTAAGAAATGGAATTATTGTGTCAAAGGTTATGTATACTTTAAGGATTTTTGATCCTTTGGACCAGGGGTCCTCAAACTTTTTAAGCAGGGTGCCAGTTCACTGTCCCTCAGACCGTTGGAAGGCTGGACTGCAGGCCCCGGGACCAGTTGGCAGCTAAGCAGGACAGGCAGCGGTGGCAAAAACACCCAGCGGGCTGGATAAATGTCCTCGGCGGGCTGTATGTGGCCTGCAGGCTATAGTTTGAGGACATCTGCTTTGGGCTATTGCAACCTTCCATTCCACCAGCAGGGCTTGCTCCCCACCCCCATATCAGGTTTATCTAGCACAGCACAAGTGTAACATTTGTGAGACAGAGAGGCAAAATCATGGAGGCTGGGGCAGTTTCTTCTCTGAGTGAAAACCCTAGGATGCTGACCAGAGCCCAGAGGGGACCTCAGTGGCCAAGGGGAAAAGGAGAAGGAACAAAGACTGGGTGCAGAAGCCCGAGGCAGGCAGGGCGGGGCCTCCATCAGTTCATATCACAAGGCCAAAGGTTGTGCAGCAGGCATCTGAGGTTGGATCCAGATCTATCCTCCAGGCATCTAGTGTCAGGGTGAGTACAGCCTTACCTCTGCAGTGGGCCTGAAGAGCTAAAGGCATGGCAAGATGGCTTCTTGGAGGTCTTCTTGCCTGTGAGAGATGCATCCCTCAAGTTCATGTGGCACGTGGAGGACTGTCCAGGATCAAGGTCTCCAGCTCTTGCCCCCTCTAAGTATCCCAGTTTTCTCTTTGATCCTAAGTGCTTGTCATTGTCCAATTCCTGTGGGTCTCACATGCAGCCTTTGTGCCATCAGATTCTCTGGCAAGTTGTCCCGCGTCATTTGGAAAGCTGCAGAAGAAACAAGACAGACATGAGACAAATTTGTTGATTTAATTGAAAAGCTGGCTTTTTCAAGTATTACACAAATGATCCATGTAACTTAAAACATTTGTACCCCCCTAATATTTTGAAATTAAAAGAAAAAAGAAAAGATGGCGTTTTGAAACCACCCCCTCCCCCTGGAGCCCGGCATCTCCACAGTAGCTGAGGTTTCTTCTTGATGGGGCGAAAAGAGAAAGCCCAAGATTGCATCTCATTGGTGAGATGAATAATACATTTGAGGCATCTCACAAACTGTGTTTGATCCGCCTAAAGCTTCAACTGTTAACGTATTTCTCTTTATCCCCAGCAAGGGAGGGCTGGGAACTGTCAACATTTTCCTTTCTGCCTAATTTGTGCCTTCTCCATAAAGAGAAAAGCCGGGACTGGGGGAGGGAAGGAGGGCGGGGCACACACTTCCTGGAACAATGCAAGGAGCCAGTAGAACTGGGGATGGGTCATCAGGACAGAGCAAGGGGAGGTCAGCTCTGGGCTCTGGGAAGAGGGGCTGTGCCATGCGTATGGGCCCTTCCTGGGCCTGTTTGCAAGACTGTGTGCCCCCAAGAAGTTGGTCCCTGCCAAGCCCATCTCCAGCCTTGTTGGAAGGGAGGTGAATCTCGCTAGTAACCAAGAACTGGAAGATGCTTCCTTTATCTCATGGGAAGTACAGATAATGTGAAAAATTGCCACCTACTGAGCTCAGGTCCAGTGCTGTGCTCCTGCTTTGATCCACATGCTTCCAGTCACTCCTTACATTCTCTGAGGGGTGACTTTAGTGCTAAGGATCCTATCCAGGGTCACAGGGAGGGTAAGAGTCAGGCTATCTGGCCCAGAAGTTCACATTCTGTTCTCCCTCTGGATACTTTGCCAAACCTATATCTTTTTCAGGAGGGGGAGAAGAGAGATATGGTTAAGAGCACAGATTCATTTTCCTCATGGGTAAAATGGAGACGTTAATAACAGTACCAACCTCATAGGATCATGGTAAAGATTAAAGAAGTAAAAATCCTCAAGTTCTCAGGGCAGTGCCTGGAGCATAGCATGCACTGTGTGTGCTAGCTCTTTTATTTCCTCACTTCAGTAAGCTGGTCTGGACGTGCATTGGCTCTGATTCCTAGTCTAGTCTGGTACCCAACTGACCTTGAACCTCTATCATCTTCCCTCTTGAGATTGCCCATGTCTGTCCCAATCCACCTTATTTCCAAGCCCCTTTCTTCCCTTGACTAGTCTGGCTTTGGGGGCAGCACTGTCATCCCCCTACCCTTAAACCCCCTCCCCATTCCTGGAGGCTTCCCTGGGACTCTCTGGAGTACTATTGACACAGCAGGACTTTTGTTTGATTTCTTTCCTTTAAAAAAAAAAAACTTTTAATTAATACTTAGATATTTAGGGGATACACTGTGATGTTTTGATAAATGTTTACAATATGGAATGATTAAATCAGACTAACTAATGCATCTGTCATATTTTCTCACTTATATGTGGAATCTAAAAAAGTTGAGTTCATAGGGCGGCACCTGTGGCTCAGTGAGTAGGCGCCAGCCCCATATCCCAAGGGTGGCAGGTTCAAACCCGGCCCCGGCCAAACTGCAACAAAAAAATAGCTGGGCGTTGCAGCGGGCATCTGTGGTCCCAGCTACTCGGGAGGCTGAGGCAAGAGAATTGCCTAAGCCCAAGAGCTGGAGGTTGCTGTGAGCTATGATGCCACAGTACTCTACGGAGGGTGACAAAGTGAGAATCTGTCTCAAAAAAAAAAAAAAAACAACAACAGTTGAGCTCAAAGAAGTAGAATGAAGGCTGGGCACGATGGGCTCACACCTATAATCCTAGCACTTGGGGAGGCTAAGGTGGGTGGATTGCCTGAACTCATGGGTTCAAGACTAGCCTGAGCCAGAGTGAGACCTTATGTCTAAAAAATAGCCGGGCGTTGTGGCAGACACCTGTAGTCCCAACTACTCGGGAGGCTGAGGCAAGAGAATCACTTGAGTCTAAGAGTTTGAGGTTGCTGTGAGCTATGACACCACAGCACTCTACTGAGGGCGACAAAATGACACTGTCTCAAAAAAAAAAAAAAGGAGAATGATGGTTACTAGAGGCTGGGGAGGAGGGTGGATAGGGAAAGCAGGGATGTTGATCAAAGGATACAAAGTACCTGATTTCTTTAAAAAATTTATTTACTGTACTACATTTAACAAAATTTTTTATTGATATATATTAGATGTACATATTTCCAGGGCACATATGATAATTTGATACATTCAAATAATCAAATCAGGGTAACTGGGATACCTGTAACCTTAAATATTTATCTTTCCTTTACACTAGAAACATCTGAATTATTCTCTTCTAGCTATTTTGAAATGTACAATCGATTAATGTTAACTAGAGTCACCCTACTGATCTATCGAACACCAGGTCTTATTTCTTCTACCTTAGTGTATGTCTGTACCTATTAATCAGCCTCTCTTCATCCCCACTCCTCCCTGCCCTTGCCGGCTTCTGGTAACCAGCAATCTATTCTCTGTCTTTATGAGATCCAGAAAGTGCCTGATTTCTATTAGGTCCTCTTATTCCCATGGACCTAGCTGATTTTCACAGCTCTTTTATCTCCCGCAATGGCTGGTGCAGGAAACGCCCATTCCCTAGGTAACCAGCGGCACACTTTTGCAAGAGGGAAGCACTGGAGAGAGATGAATTCCCTGGGAGGGAAACAGAGCAGATAGTCCCCACTGGGGAAGGAACAAGGAATGGAGGAGCGAGAGTGAGTGATGTTCCTAATTACTAACAATGTGTCTTCATCCTGAGCTATTCATTCCTGTACTTCTCAGGCTCCCCCTCTTGCCCCCCATGGTGATGCAACTCATTGTGTCCACCTTCAGTCCCTCCAACTGCAGCTGTGAACCAGGAACTTACGCACAGCAGCAAAGAAACCCCTCAGAATTCCCAAGTTCACAACAGGAGGAAGGAAAGCAAGTAGTTAAACTAGATTTTAGAGAGGAGTTTCTTGAAGTGTGGGTGGTCCTAGAGGAGTGGGTCCTCTCTGCTGGGCAAGGCAGGCCTAGGGTCCCCAGTATCCTGGTCTGTGTGCCTGCCCAGTGCCTCAGAGCCCTCCTGTTCAGGTCTGGCAACCCACGGAGGTGGCATTCTGCTCAGGAGCTCTGAGCACAGACAGGGAGGCAGGCATTGCCGAGAATCGATTTGCGGAGCAGCGGGGCTTTCTCTTTCTCCTTACTTCCCTGGTCTTTGATCTCTTGTCCTCCCTCCATAGTCCATTTCTCCCCCTCCTTCTTCCCTTGATTTCCCCCCTCTTTCGCTTCCTTTAGCTGAATCATAGCTGCTCCCTAGAAGGCAAAGGAGGGGGAGGCAGTTCTTTGTCTTCTTTCTTCTCCTGCCTGCCCAGGTCCCAGCCTTCTACCCTAGTCATGAGGCAGGATTTGGCCACAGGGAAAGACACATACACACACTTGAAAAGCAAGAGCTGAAACAGAGGGATAAAAACAACCAAGGAATCAGGAGAGGCCAGGGGAGAAAGGCAAGATTCAAAGCAGCTTCTGATGATGGTGAAAGACAGAGATGGGGAGAATCAGAGACAGCGAAAAGAGAGAATTCAGCAAATTAAAAATTTTACAACCATCCGGCAAGTCTGCAAAAATGATCTTCCCTGCGGTCTTTCATTTATCTCATTATCTGACTCCTAATGTGCTTTTTCCCCCTTTTCTTTTCTCGCCACACTTGGTGCAAAATCTTATTAGGTTTTTTTTTTTCTTTTTTTTTTTTCCTGGCAGGGCTTCATATAGTCTTTTTCATTACATTTCCTAATAAAAGCAATCACTAGGACGGCATGGCTGGAGGATTAAAAAGCCACCTCAGCAGCCTCCTGGCCAGCAGAACCCTGGCTCGATGGAGCCTTGTTTATGCTGCCAGGGGAGCAGGCCAGCCCTCAGGGCCAGGGCAGGGGAATCTGTGCCATGCTGGGAATGTTCTGGGGTCAGGAGGGGTGCTTATGGCAGTGGTGGCAGGCTCACAATGGCATGGGAGGTGTGACCATAGACAGCTATGGGGAGGGGTCCCCTCCTGGAGCTACTTCAGAGCAGAGGGGCAGGCTGTAGGTTAACCTGTAGTTAACCCCACTGACCCTAGCTATTCAGCTCTTGGGAAAAGAATATTTTGGGCCTTTCTGTTTGGACTTTGGCCAAAGCCACAGCAAATCCTTTTGATAATATCAGTGATATTGAATTTTTACCTTTTGAAAGTAGATTTGATTTTGTTATCTAGACTTTTTTTTTACTGTGGTAAAATATACATAATGTAAAACGTAGAATGTAGCCATTGTAAGGGCACACTTTAATAGCATTAAATTCATTCACATTGTTGTGCCACCCTCACCATCATCCGTCTCCAGAATTTTTTCATTGTCCCAAATTGAAACTGTACCCATGGCTCGGCGCCTGTGGCTCAATCGGCTAGGGCGCTAGCCACATACACCTAGGGTGGCAGGTTCGAATCCCCAGCCCGGGCCCACCAAACAACAATGATGGCTGCAACCAAGAAATGGCTGGGCGTTGTGGCAGGCGCCTGTGGTCCCAGCTACTTGGGAGGCAGAGGCAGGAGACTCGCTTGAGCCCAGGAGTCGGAGGTTGCTATGAGCTGTGATGCCATGGCACTCTACCCAGGGGGATAACTTGAGGCTCCGTCTCAAAAAAAAAGAAACTGTACCCATGAAACAGTAACTCCCCCTCCCCCAGCTCATGGTAACCACCCATCTACTTTCAATCATGCCTATTCTAGGTACGTTGTATAAATAGAATTATAATACAGTGTTTTTGTGTGTGTGTCTGGCTTGTTTCACTTAGCATAATGTTTTCAAGGTTCATCCATGTTGTAACCTGTGTCAGAATGACATTTCTTTCTAAAGCTGAATAATATTTCATTGCATATATATTTGTTTGTTCCACCCCTCTTTTTTTTTTTTTTTTGAGACAGTCTCACTATGTTGCCCTCAGTAGAGTGCTGTGGCATCCCAGCTCACGACAACCTCAAACTCTTGGTCTTACACGATTCCCTTGCTTCAGCCTCCCAAGTAGCTGGGACTACAGGTGCCCTCCCCATAACACCCAGCTATTTTGTTGTTATTGCAGTTATCATTGTTGTTTAGCAAGGCAGGGCTGGGCTTGAACCTGCCAGCCTGGGTGTATGTGGCTGGTGCCCTACTCACTGAGCTACAGGCACTGAGCCAGTTCCTTTTAAAAAGAGAAACATTTCTACATGAGGAAAGTAAAATGAAGAGAAAACCCATACAGATTGTTGTCACATGAATACATATGTAACAATTCTCCATTTTGTGTATTTCCATCTCTGTCTTACTGATAATTATACCTCCGCCCCATTGTGAACAATCCAGTGCTCCCAGGGCTGCTCCAAACCATTCTGAGAAAGCTGCTTGGCAGAGCATTTGCTATTTGGGAAAGGCCAAAAGTTACAGGGAAAGAAGTGTGATAAATCAAGTTAAGGGAAAGGAAGGAAACCCCTATAAAGTAACAGGACATTTTATTGCCTGGGTTATAAATTGGCCCTGGAGGTATTTCACACATCACCCTCCAGGAGGACTTGGGCCACACACTGAGCACCACCTGATTCACTACACAACTTCTCAAAGGGGTAACTTTGAGGAGAACAATGGTCATTCAAAAATAATTTGGTCTGGTATGTTTTAAAATAAATATACAAAAATCAAATTGAAAACAACTACCGCATTCCTCAGGTGCTTGACCAGAGCTGCTATAAGAGCTGGTCCCAACCAGCATTTCTTTTTTCTTTTCTTTTTTTTTTTGAGACAGAGTCCCTGTTGCCCTGGGTATACTGCTGTGGCATCATAGCTCACAGCAACCTCAAACTCCAGGGCTCAAGCCATCCTCTTGCCTTAGCAGTAGCTGGGACTACAGGTGCCTGCCATAAAGCCTGGCTAGTTTCAGAGACAGGCTTTTATTCTGGCTCAGGCTGGTCTTGAACTCCTGAACCCAAGCAATCCACCTACCTCGGTGTCCCACCAACAAGCATTCCTCAAAGGCCAGACAAGAGCTGCAAGGCAAGGCATTATTGCAGAAGTGTGGACAGCACCCCCTATAGTATCACGGGCTGCTCCCAGCACAGGCTCCTCAGTCTCAGCCACAGGATCAGTTAATCATGATGATGCCTTGTCTCTGTGGAGTCCCTTGGGACCTTTTACCTTTCATTTCTTCCAGCTGTCCTCTGGAATCCCTTTGGCCTAAGTCTAGCCAGCTTCATTCCCTCTCTTGGACCCCAGAAGATAGCAGATCCTTCTCAGGGAGAGAAGCCTTGAGGTCACAGTGACAACCTCACTGAGCCCCTTTCCCTCCCTCATCTTGTGACAGAATCTCTGAAATGAAATACAGATTTCACCACTTTTCCCCTTTCTGCAGAAGCGGAAGGTATTTATTTTCCAAATGCTTAACAATTGGGTCTTTTCTTTATCCATTGACAAACACAGACAGACACACCCCCCTCTCTGTTGCATATCAGCCCTTTCTAGGTCATGGCCCTTTCTCTTGAAAACCTGCCCCTTCCTTCCATCAATGCTCCCGAGGGGCTATTTTCCCCCTTTTCTTCTCAGTTCCCTATCAGTTAAGGGGAGGGGGGACACTTTATCTGAGCCCTTGGTGAGCAGTAGCAGCAACTAGCAGCTGCCAGGGCAGTGGGAACTTCATTTTCGGCACTGACGTTTATAAATGTGGCATAGAATACCAGTAGGGACTGGAATAAATCAAACAGCTTCTCCCAAGGTCCCCAGGGGCTGCTTTAGAATGTCTTCCCATTGGGGGTCATGCTCCTCTTTCTTTGTGGGAGTGGATAGAGGTAGGGAGTGCTGTTATTTGCAATATGAACTGAGCCACATTCTTTTTTTTTTTGCAGTTTTTGGCTGGGGCTAGGTTTGAACCCACCACCTCCAGCATATGGAGCTGGTGCCTTACTCCTTTGAGCCACATTCTCACCCCATCTTCACAAAAGATCTGAACCCAGGACCCAGGACCCATGGTGCTGAGGGGTATGAGCAGGCGCCTCTCTCTTGATATGGAGGAAGGCTCTGGGCTTTGAGTTCTGGGTGGGGGGTGGGAACACTGGCTTTGTCACTTTATTTTTTTGAGACAGTCTCATTATGTTGCCCTTGGTAGAGTGCCATGGTGTCACAGTTCACTGCAACCTCTAGCTCTTGGGTTTAAGTTATTCTCTTGCCTCAGCCTCCCAGGTAGCTGGGACTATAGATGCCCACTACAACGCCCGGCTATTTTTTTGTTGTAGTTGTCATTGTTGATTGGCAGGCCCAGGCTGGGTTTGAACCCGCCAGCTCAGGGGTATGTGGCTGGTGCCCTAGCCGCTGAGCTACAGGTTCCAAGCCAAGGCTTTGATACTTTTTAGCTATCAGTCTCCTCATCTGCAAAATGGGTATAAAAATGCCTGCATGTCCCCTCTGCAGGGCTGTTGTAAAGATTAAATCAGATTCCTGTGAACTGAGTGCCCTGAAACCTGTGACTAGCTTATGCGACATGATGTAGGTCGTGCAGTAGCAATAATGAGGACCAGGGTTTCATCCAGCACCTGAGGGTGTCTGGAGAGCAATTTGAATGGGCTCCAGGTAGACTTTCCCGCAGCCCATTCTTGGAACCATCACTTTCTCCTTTCCTTTAAGAATTCTGGGCAAGGAGCCCTGAGAGTCTGTTCCAAACACAACTGGAATCTTCCCAATGTCTTTTCTAACTAAACCTTTCCTCCTCCTGCCCCTCCAAACAGCAGGAAGATAAAGGCAGACAAGTATGAGAGGTGAGAGACTGGGAGATAGAGAGAGAGAGAGAGAGAGAGAGAGAAAAGCCAAGATTCCATGTGGGAGAGGGGCTGCCAAGGACCAGGCAGGGAGCAGGTAGCAGTTGGTTAATATTCGCCATGCCACTGCGTGCTCAGCACATGTCCTTCGAAGGTTCTCTGTGAGAGCCCTGCTTAGTGAGATGAGACCCAGTGTGGCCCCAGCAATCTCTCTTCCTTTATATTCCCTACATTTCAAAATGCTGCACACACTTTCCTTCACCTGCTCTCTGGTCTTCTGTGGATTTCAATCCTCCCCAGGCCAGAGCCTGGCTGTGGTTAGAAGCTTAGGTACAGACAGGATGTGACGATGCCCGATGCCCAGAGCCCATCCCCCAGTCCCGGGAGGACCGCAATGATCTGTGCAGCATTTTCTTCTAAGTCTTTTTCTATATGTAGCAAGATTCTGCCCAGCTTTGTTCCCCAGAGGCAACTAGTGTTGCCAGTTTCTTGCTATCCTTATAGAGATAAAATTGATTTTCTTTAAATATTTGTTCAACACTTTATTTAAGAGGTTAGGTAGTGCAGAAAGGAAGGATGAACAGAGGACCATGCTTCTTGGTGGTAGTGAGCAAGTCAGCGCTGGTGGGCAATTGCTGCCCCATTCATCAAAACAAAAGCTGTGCGGTAAGCAGGACTGACTCTCAGCTGAAGGCAATTAACCTTGGAGGTCACAGCCTACACCTGCACCTTATCAAAATATTCTTTCTTTTAAACAAACACAGTGATTCCCCAAAAGGCATTCTAGTCAGCAAAATGCTCTTTTAACTTACTTCAATTCATGATGATGCTTTAAGGTCCCCTGCATACTGGCCTCGCAACCACAGCCTGGCTGGTCCACACCTAAGTGGCTCTCATTATTATTATTTTTTGAGATGGAGTCTCAAGCTGTCACCCTTGGTAAAGTGCTGTGGTGTCATAGCTCACAGCAACCTTCAAGTCTTAGGCTCGAACAATCCTCTTGCCTCAGTTTTTCTATTTTAGTAGAGATAGATGTAGGGCTGTAGATGTAAAGGCTTGAACAATCCTCTTGCTCAGGCTGGTCTTGAACTTGTGAGCTCAAGCAATCCACCAGCCTCAGCCTCCCAGAGTGGTAGGATTACAGGTGTGAACCATCACACCCAGCCATGGTGGCTATTATTATTATTATTGTTGAGAGAGAATCTCAAGCTGTCACCCTGGGTACAGTGCCGTGGCGTCACAGCTCATAGTAACCTCAGACTCTTGGCCTTACACAATTCTCTTCCCTCAGCCTCCCAAGTAGCTGGGACTACAGGCTCCCACCACAATGCCCAGGTATTTTGTTGATGTTGTTGTAGTTGTCATTGTTGTTTTAGCTGGCCTGGGCCAGATTCGAACCCACCAGTCTCAGTGTATGTGGCCAGCGCCCTACTCACTGAGCTATAGGCACTGCCCATGGAGGCTATTGTTATGAGATTCCCACTCTTGCTGTCCTGAGGGAGATGGTCATCTGTGTTAACAATTGCCATTGTCTTTTTTCCCTCTTGGTATCTGTGGAGGAAGGGACTGGGGAAATGGAGATCAATATAAATGAAGAACATACTGAGAGCTTATGTGTGCTGGGGTATTAGTAATCTGATTACAATCAAGTTTGGAAGCCTAACAATGGCAGGCTGAGTCATTTGGACCAATTATCCCAGTAAAAACAACTAAAATTCTTGATAAAATATCAAAAACATCTTTTTTTAAAGAGAAAGTTTAGCACACTTCCAAAGAGAGTTGGAAGTGGGTCCCTCTCATGAAGGAGCAGAGGTGAGAGGGACCTCAAAAACATCTTTTTATTTTTAGAGACAGAGTCTCTCTCACTTTGTTGCCCTTGGTAGAGTGCTGTGGCATCACAGCTCACAGCAACCTCCAGCTCTCGGGCTTAGGCAATTCTCTTGCCTCAGCCTTTCAAGTAGCTGGGACCACAGGTGCCTGCCACAACGCCTGGCTATTTTTTGTTGCAGTTTGGCCGGAGCTGGGTTTGAACCCGCCACCGTTGGTATATGGGGCTGGCGCCCTACTCACTGAGCCACAGGTGCCACCCTCAAAAACATCTTAAAAGCCCTGAAGAGTTAATAAAATAAGGAATTGACAATCATGAAAGAGAAAACTAAAAGATAAAAAGTACTTCTCTCTCTCTCTCCCTTTTTTCTTTTCCTTTTTTCTTTGAGATGGGGTTTTGCTTTTTGCCTGGGCTGTAACATACTGGTGTCATCATAGTTCATGGCAACTTCAAACTTCCAAGGTCAAGTGAACCCTCTGCTTCAGCCGTCCAAGTAGCTGTGACTACAGGTGTACTCTGCCACACTAGGCTAATTTTTCT
Organism: Galagoides demidoff; assembly: GCA_963574575.1. Lineage (NCBI taxonomy): Eukaryota > Metazoa > Chordata > Mammalia > Primates > Galagidae > Galagoides > Galagoides demidoff. The sequence continues at coordinate 21,990 of CAUYQV010070158.1, forward strand.
GGGTTTTTTTGTAGAGACAGGGTCTTCTTTTTTCTTTTTCTTTTCTTTTTTTTCGAGACAAAGTCTCAAGCTATTGCCCAGAGTAGAGTGCTATGGTGTCATAGCTCATAGCAATCTCCAACTCGAACTTAAGTGATCCTTTTGCCACAGTTTTTCTATTTTTAGTAGAGACAGGGTCTCGCTTTTGCTTAGGCTGCTCTTGAACTCCTGAGCTGAAGCAGTCCACCCATCTCAGCCTCCCAGAGTGCTAGGATTATAGGCATGAGGCACCATGCCTGGCTAGGATCTTCTTGCTCTGATTGGTCTTGAAGTACTGGCCTCAAGCAGTCCTTTTGCCTCAGCCTTCCAAAGTGCTAGGATAACAGGCATGAACCACCTTGTCAGCCCCAATACATTCTTTTTTTTTTTTTTTGAAACAGAGTTTCCCTTTGTTGCCCTCAGTAGAGTGCTGTGGCATCACAGCTCACAGCAACCTTCGGCTCTTGGGCTTAGGCAATTCTCTTGCCTCAGCCTCCTGACCCAATATATTCTTTGTTCAAGCCCAGTTACCAGAAGATAGACAAGCTTACAAGAAAATAAGACTGTGTGAGTGAAAATTACAGAAATAAGAGATAAATAAAAGAAAAACTGTTAGGACTTCACATATTAGAATGAACAGAAATAGTCTATGAAACTATTTGTAAAAGCATAGAAATAGTCTATGCTAAAAAAAAAAAGAAATAGTCTATGCTTAGTATGGTCACATAAATAAAAGACAAACTTGAACGTGTTTGCAAGACACAAGAAATTATATAAAGTGACAATATGGACTTTAAAGAAACCCCAAATGAAATTCTAAAAGTAAACAAATCAATATCTGCAGTTAAAACTCAAATTATTACTTCAAAAGCAGCTTAGATGCAGTGAAACCAAAAGGTTAGCAAAATAGAAAATAATAATGAGAAATTATCCAGAATATATCATAGAGATTAAAAAGCAGGGACGAGGCTGGGCGCAGTGGCTCAGGCCTGTAATCTTAGCACTCTGGGAGGCAGAGGTGAGTGGATTGCTTGAACTTAGGAGTTTAAGACCAGCCTGAGCAAGATCGAGACCCTATCTTTAAAAAATAGCCAGTTACATGGCTCGGCGCCTGTGGCTCAAGTGGCTAAGGCACTAGCCACATACACCTAAGGTGGCAGGTTTGAATCTAGACTGGACCCGCCAAACAACAATGACGGCTACAACCAAAAAATAGCCAGGCATTGTGGCGGGCGCCTGTGGTCCCAGCTACTTGTGAGGCTGAGGCAGGAGACTCGCTTGAGCCCAGAAGTTGGAGGTTGCTGTGAGCTGTGAAGCCACGGCACTCTACCCAGGGGGACAGCTTGAGGCTCTGTCTCAAAAAAAAAAAAAAATAGCCAGGCATTGTGCTGGGTGCCTATAGTCCCAGCTACTTGGGAGGCTGAGGCAAAGAGAATCACTTAAGCCCAAGAGTTTGAGGTTGCTATGAGCTGTGACACCACAGCACTCTACCAAGGGTGAAAAAGTGAGATTCTGGCTCAAAAAAAAAAGAAAGAAAGCAGGGAAGAATAGAGAAGATAAGTGATAAAGCAAATGGAGGTTTAATACATGTTTAATTAATGTCCCAGATAGAGGGAAAAGAACAAATAGGGCAGAGACAAGTATTTGAAGAGATAATGGTGGGAGTTTTCCAGAACAGATGAAAGATACCAATCCACAGATTCAAGAGGAATTAGATACCAAGCAGGAAAGTTCTATGTGAACCAGTAGTTAGATGAGGGAGGAGAGTACAGCTGAGAGTGCCTCTTCATTCCAGCAGGCTTAAACTCATAAAAACCTCAATGAGAAGAAAATACACAGCCTAGTGGCTTTGGCACCAAGGGTTCCCTAAGGTTTCCCCTAGGCCTTTCTCACTTTTCCACTGCCTTGAGACTTCTCCCCTCCCCATCCCCTCTGGGACTTGGTGTCCTACCATCCATCCACAAAGCTTCCCTTCAACTTCTCTTTCTCTCTCTTGACCTCAAGGGAGAAATAGAAAAAAAGAACCAGTGGGAAAAAAAGAGCAAGAGAGATGTAATCTGTAGGCATCGTGGCTCAGCAGATGGTCCCAGCTGGCTTTGGGAGCCACCCTGGAGGCCACAAGCAGAAGATGGAGATTGAAGATGGCTTAGACACTGCTAGGAGAGAATACTAGAAGGCTGAACCCTGGAGTTAATCTCCTGTGTGCTACTGAATTTTGTTGCCATTTGTCACCTGTCAAGACAGCCCAAACCACACAAAAGCCATTTACTTTTCCTACTCCTAACTTTCATTCTCTTCCCAAGTCCACTGCAGAGGATAGTGATATCGGGGCTGTGAAGCATGGGGAAGGCCTGGAAAAGCATCCCCCAGAGAAGGGAGGAGGCTGCTGACAGGGGATGCCTATCTAGTCTCCATCCCAGACCTAGAGGACTGGGACACCAATGCTCAGCACTCTTTGATTTCTCATTTTTTCTCCAATAAGACCTTCTCCCAAATGCCTAGTGGCAGAAATATACCCACTCAGATGCACATATGCATAAAGACACCTGCTTAATGAACACCTGGGTATATGTTAGAGCATCACAGTCAGATGAGCCTGCAAATACTCACATGTTTCTGCACAGGGCTGGAGAGAAGGTTAAGAAGACTCCAGCATTCATCTTCAGGGCAGTTTTCTCCTAAGATGGATGAAAACCCCTCCTCACTCCTTTTTTTTTTTTTTTTTTTGCAGTTTTTGGTGGGGGCTGGGTTTGAACCTGCCACCTCCAGCATGTGGGGCTGGTTCCCTACTCCTTTGAGCCACAGGCGCCACCCTCCTCCCTCCTTTTTAGTGCATTTCCTTTTGTCCCAGTGAGGTCTGAGAATACCCTTTCCTGGGTGCATCCTGCTCCCTCCCCCAGACTAAATGATGATTTAATATTTCCTCAGAGGTTTTGGTCTCAGTTCCAGGACTTACTTTCCTCCCTCCCCTGGAGTCTGCCTCGAAATTGCATTCTTGTATCTTGAGGGAGCAGGGTTGACCCTAATATCTGACATTCAACAAATGCAGAAAGACACGGCAGGAAGCAGAAGCCAGAGTCTCTGGGTGTTCTACCCCCACCATCTCCAGGTCTGAGGGTGGGTATTGTCCTTGGGTACACACAGAGGGCACTGTCAGCCTTTGCTAAACCTTGCTGGGAGATCTCATTCTTTCTGAACACCCAGTGCCAGGCAGCTAGAGAGCCACGTGAGTAGAGGGTACTCTGGGAGCCAGAGAAACCTGCCACCTAGCAGCAGACCTGTAAGGGTGGTTTCTCTGTCCCAAATACCTCCTCCATACCACAGAGCATTAGGTAGCCATCAGGAGCAAGGGGCTGGCTCCTGATGTGGGTTGCCCAGATAAAAGAAATGAAAACATCAAGGTGTGCGTAGTATGCTATTTTTGAGATAACAAAAGGAATATACTGTGTAAGGATGTTTGTATACCCATGGAACATCTCTGGAAGGACACAAAAGAAAATAGCAACAATGTTGCATCTGATGAGAACTAAGCACCAGAGGACAGGGTGGAAAGGAGACTTCCTTTTCACAGAGTTCTCTTTTGTACACTTTATGTATTACCTATGAAAAAGTGACAATAAAAAGAAGACTCCCTCCCCTTAAAAAGCTGGGAAGGCAGACATGCAAACAAATTACAATATAATATGCTCATTGTTATCCTTGAGAGTCTGAGGGTGGGAAGGGAGTGTGGGAGAGAAGCCGCCTAAGTGGGGTGGTGGGTGTCGGGGAATTCGGAATTATCTCAGTGAATGCTGGAACCACGCTCAGCTCAGCGTTGCCGGGGCATGAAAAGCACAGTGAGAAGGGACCTGTGACGGAGCTGCAGGAGCAGGCGGAGGCCAGAACGTGAACTGCCTTGTGAGCCATACTGAGGAGTTTAGATTTTATCCTAATAGGAAATGGGTGGCTATTAAAAGAATTTTCAGCAGGGACTGACCTGTTCAGATTTGCTGTTTAGAGAGATGGCTCTGGCAGGAATGTGGAGGATAGATTAAGAGGGGCGCTGACAGGGTGGGGAAAAGCGTTTGGAGGTTAATGCAATAATCTAGGTGAGCGGTGGTGAATGGATGACCCCAGGCAAAGGGAGCAGAGATGACAGAGAAGGATTAAATCTGAGACCAGTACTGGGCCTCAGTCTGTTCGGAGAGCATGCACAAAGCCTGCTCTGCGGCTCTTCATTTTCTTACACTGGCATCCTCTGTGGGTGGAGGTCCAGATACCCCAGCAGCCAGTGGGATGGGTCCGGAGGGTCCTGTCCCAGGCTGCCCACCTGCTTCTTTGCCCCAGGCTCCTTGGCAAAGTGGGGCAGGGAAAAAGGAACAAAAGCCTCTCCTTCGACATCCAACTCTTAGGTCTGTCTTATTTATTCTGCGCTCTCTCTCAATTCGGGCCCTCATTATTTCTGATCTCTACAGCTTGGCTGCTTCCCTGGCTCAGCTCTCCCACCCCCGTCTGCAAAATGTCAATCAAGTCATCAGATGAGCAGCTCAACCTCATATCCTCAGCATCTCTGCCCCAGGACACGAGCAGCGATTGCTGACACACACAGGCAGCAAGGTGTAGGGCTGCTGGCTCTCCCTTTAATAGTTTCCCAAGCCAGAATGGGTGTTAAAATGGAATCTGAGTGGATAGCTTCTCTCTGCCTACCGGTGTCAGGACATCCAAAAGGACGGCAACCCTGAGAGAAGGGGGAACCTTCAGAAGCTGATTCACTTTTCATTTCAAGGTTGGGCCGTGGCCAGTGTCTGCTTTCGGAGGAGCTGTTTGAAATTCTTAACAAGAAGCAGAATGCTTGAGTCCAGGAATCCAGGGCAGGCTTGTGAAGTAGGGATGGGGAAATGGAATTGTCATTTCATCTCTGAAGGGATATTATATTAAACGAAGTGTTGGGGGAGGGGTACAGAGATGCTCTGCAGCTTCCCTGGAGGACTGAACCATAAGAAATGTTGAGGGCAGAAGGAAAAACTGAGAATGAACTTCCCCAGGCCCTGGAACCAGCGATCAGGGCGATTTGAAGCATCTGCTTCCCTAGGAGATTTCTCCTTCTTTTACAGATTATGAATGGATGTGCAATTTTTATAGAATATGGGAACTGATGAGCATTAAGCTCAAACACCTCACCAAATTCTCTTCAGGTCTTTGATAACACATGCATATAACACATGGCTGTGATCAGTGTGTCTGTTTGCGTTCTGGTTCTCAGTATTATTTCATATACATAATTCCATGGAGTAGAGTCCTTAAGCTCCTCGCTGGTCATTTTGAACTGCTAGATAGTATTCCATTGTGTAAACATGCTGATGTTCAGCTGTTTGTTCGTTCAGCTATTCCTGGTTGTTGGGTAATTTCCAACTTCCTTCCTTCCCTCCTTCCTTCTGACAGTCTCATTATGTCACCCTCAATAGAGTGCTGTGGCATCACAGCTCACAGCAACCTTTAACTCTTGGGCTTAAGTGATTCTCTTGCCTCAGCCTCCCAAGTAGCTGGAACTACAGGCACCTGCCACAACGCCCTGGCCATTTTTTTGGTTATAGTTGTCACAGTGTTGTCTAACAGGCCCAGGCCAGGTTCGAACCCACCTGCTCTAGTGTATGTGGCTGGTGTGCTAACCACTGAGCTATGGGTGCTGAGCAACCAATTTTCTTTTTTTGAAAAAGGTCTCACTTCGCACAGATAACAAAGTGAGACCTTTTTTAAAAAAAGTACAGTGGTGTTATCACAGCTTACTTCAACCTCGAATTCCTGGGCTTAAGCGATCCTTCTGCCTCAGCCTCCTGAGTAGCTGCCTGGCTAATTTTTCTACTTTTTCATAGAGATGAGGTCTCCTTATGTTGTTCAGGTTGGTCTCAAACTCCTGGCCTCAAATAATCCTCCTGCCTCGGCCTCCCAAAGCGCTGAGATTACAGGTGTGAGCCACTGTGCCCAACCCCCTATTTTTTTATATTTTCGAATCAAAGCTATAAATGCCTTCATACCATTTTCCTCCCTCGGGATATAGTTTCCTAAGTAGAATTTCTAGGTCAGAAGGTTGGAGCCACTTTATCCTGATTATTTTGTGTTGCCGCAGCAACCTCCAAAGACCCAGATGATCTGACCGGCCACTCTACTCTTCCTCCGTCCCCACAGCACCGACAAAATAGGATATTGTCTTTTTAAATTTATTTTTGCTTATTTACTAGGCACATAATTGTACCTTACAGTTATTTAATTCTCATTTCTCTCATTGCGAGTGAGACTGGGCTCACGTCCACGTGAGGATTTATTGCCTGCCTTTCCTTGTGTGTAAACTGTTCATCTCCTTTGACACCTTATCAAGAGAAATCTGGGGGCTGACTTTATATTTCTATATCAAGCCTTTACATACTTAAATAGTACATTTTTCTCAGTTCTGTCTGGGATTTTTTACTCTAGGGGAGCTGTCCAATTGTGGTGAGGTGGGTGGCGTGGAGTTGGGATGACTTCTAGACTCCAGAGGGATATTTTTTTTTTCAGAAGAAAAAAAAGCCACTCAGATGACTCCCTCTTTCTGGGTTCCTGTTTTTCTAAGAACTGAAAGGCTGGGCTAAGAGAACTGCCAATGAAGAGGCCACTCTCGGAGATTATTTGTGGAATGAGAATTATTGCTGGGGGCCGGGCATTTCCCTAGAGTCATCTGGGCTTCCAGGACAGTTCTTTTCTCCCACTCACAGTGTGGCCATGAGAGAAACAGCAAATATTCAAATCAGAATCATCACTACAAGTTCTGACTAATCCTCAGTATAGCACAGCGGTGAAAGGAATGAGTTCTGGTGTAGACAGACTGAGCTCACAGCTCAGTGTCTTGTATGCCAGGTGCATGGCTTTGGGCAAGATACAACCTCTCTAAGCCTTTATGTCCTTGGCTGTTAAGTAGTGCTTCAGTGACGGCTGTGTAAAAAATCACCCCAAGGGCGGCACTCATAGCTCAATGGGTAGGGCACCAGCTACATATACCCAGGCTTGCGGGTTCAAACCCAGCCCAGGCCAGCTAAACAACAATGACAACTGCAACAACAATAAAAAATAGCTGGGGGTTGTGGTGGGCACCTGTAGCCTCAGCTACTTGGGAGGCTGATGCAAGAGAATTGCTAAAGCCCAAGAGTTTGAGGTTGCTATGAGTTGTGACTCCATGGCACTCTACTGAGGGCAAAAAATGTGAGACTGTCTCTATTAAAAAAAAAAAAACAAAAAACCCCAAACTTAGTGGCTGAAAACAACAAAATTCTGATGGAGCTTGACTGAGTGGTTCTTCTCCACCACGTGACATCAATTGAGTCCCTCAATGGTGTTTTGCTGGTGGCTGGGCTGGGCTGGAGGATCCAGATGGCTTCACTTTTTTTTTTTTCATATGGAGTCTTGAACTCCTAGGCTCAAGCAATCCTTCTGCCTCAGCCTCCTGAGCCAAGATGGCCTCACTGGTACACTAGTTCTCCTGGTATTCCCAGGAGCTTTCCATGTGGCTTCTCCCACAGGTGTTTGAGCTCAGGGCTCAAAGGGGACGAGCTCTAAGATGAGAGGAAGAAGCTGTAGTTTCTTAAGGGCTGGGCCAGAAAGTGTCACTTCTGCCATATTCTATTTGTAGGCAGTCACAGAGGCTTTGATGGGAGTGACAAAGAATTTGAGGCCACCTTTAATCTGCCAAAAGTAGGGGTAAAAATTCTTACTTCTAGGGCTATGAGGATCAAATTATATAAGCAAGGCAGATTTACCACGACACTAATGATACTTCGACCCCAGGGCTCCTTAAGTGAATGGTTAAGTCCTGGCACTTAATTTTGTATTCATAATTCTTCTTTTCCTTTTTCTTTGTTTTTTTTTTGAGACAGGGTCTCGTTATGTTGCCTAGACTAGAATGTAGTGGCATCATTATGCTCACTGTGTACCCTCAAACTCCTAGGCTCCAGCGATTCTCCTGCTTCAGCATCCCAAGTATCTGGCACTATAGACGTATGCCACTGTGTCTGGCTAATTAAAAAAAAAATTTTTTTTTTGTAGGGATGGGAGTCTCACTATTGCCCAGGCTTGTCTCAAACTCTTGGGCTCCAGTGATTCTCCCACCTTAGCCTCCCAAAGTGCTAGGTTTACATGTCTGAGCCACTGTGCCTGGCCTCTTTTCTCTCTCTCTCTTTTTTTTTTTTGAGACGGAGGCTCACTATTTCGCACTCAGTAGAGTGCTATGGCGTCACAGCTCACAGCAATCTCAAACTCTTGGGCTTAAGGGATTCTCTTGCCTCAGTCTCCAAGCAGCTGTGACTACAGGCACCTGCCACAATGCCCAGCATTTTTTTTTTTTTTTTTGCAGTTTTTTTGGCCAGGGGCTGGGTTTGAACCCACCACCTCTGGCCTATGGGGCCGGGGCTCTACTCCTTTGAGCCACAGGCACCGCCAGCGCCTGGCTATTTTTTATTGCAGTTGCCATTGTTGTTTAGCTGGCCCAGCCTGGGTTCGAACCTGCCAGCCTTGGTGTATGTGGCTGGCGCCATAACCACTGTGCTACGGGCACCTTTTCTTAAAAAGGACCCTAAACTATAGTAATCAGGTCATACAGATCCTGGCTGTGTCCCTGGAGCCAGTCACGACACTTATGCACACTGCTTAGCTTAGTACAGGGTGTGCTTAGTACTGGGTGCGCAATTGTTAGGTTGATGCCTTCTCCCCTCTATGGCTGAAGTGAGGGCTCCTATCTCATTCTGTCCTTCCCATTTTTTCAGGATTACTTATTTTCCTTTTTTCAAAACGAAGGTAAAACATGCTGAGAATAGTTTCATAATCACAAAACCGCCCTCCCGATGGGCCTCTACCTGTACCCCCTGACATCACCACCCACCAGGAAGGTGGGTCTAACAATGGGCATTACGCCAAGTTCTAAGCTCGACCCTCTAGAATCCCTAAAGGAAATCAGGCTGAAGAGGGGAAAGCCAGCAGGGGGAGGCAGCATTCCTAGTGCCCAGCTTGGTCTCCCAGCCATTGAAATTCCAGGGCAGAAGTCCTGAGACAAAGATCATAATGAGACAGGAAGGTGGCAAAGGAAGGAGCCCATTTGCATGACAATAATTGAGCCAAGAATAGAAAGCTAGAGGGATGCAAGGGTGAGGTTGGCAGCTGAGCTGGGCTAAACCTCACAAATCAGACTACCCAGTTCTGCTCTGCAGAGGAAGGGAGGCTGAGTTCTGTGCCAGGCTTGAAGGGAGGGAGAGGAGACGGGGGAAGGGCATGGCCCCAGGGGATTGTGGGAACACTGACCAGGCTGGACTTTGCCTTCCTCTTCAGCCACCTTTGCTTGCCTTCTCCTACATGGGCTGTGTGACTGTAGGGCTGACCAAGTGGGCACCATGGCTGCTCAGAAAGATCTCTGGGATGCTATTGTGCTCGGTGCCGGCATCCAGGGCTGCTTCACTGCATACCACCTGGCCAAACACAGGAAGCAGGTCCTCCTCCTGGAGCAGGTACAGTGTCTCTTCTGCACTCCTGATCTTAAGGACTGCTCCTCCCCTCCACGCAGGGGGTTTCCAAGCTGGTAGGGTATGGGGCAAGGCCCAAGGTCCTGAATCATGCCAAATTATGTGCAATTTGTAGCTTGGCTGCCTGGTGTCTTTCCTGACAATTCCGAGAAATTGTCACTACCCCTCAGACCCCCATCAGGTTTCTAGGCACATTTCCTCCTTTCACTCCCTCCCAGTTCTTGCCCTTGATCAAGAAGTGTCCCAGGCCGGTTCTCTTTTTGCTACTCTGTCTCTTTGTGCCCACATGCTTGATCCAGAACAGAAAAACAATCAGTTCTGTGTGGGCAGCCTTAAGCAAAGATAATTTTGCCTAGGGGCAAAGGTTAATTTATTAGCCTAAAATGTAGCATTCTCCCAGTATATTTCTGGTCTCATACCCTAGATCCCAGTAGAAGCTTCTGGGTTTTTTTTCTGCCTCCTCCAGACAATAGCAGCCTCCTTGTTTGATACACAGAAAGTGAGACTTAGGTCTTATTTTTCTTTAAAGGTAAAGTGATGCCTTGCAGCGCAGGGTCCTATTCTTTTTTTTTGAGACAGACCCTCAAGCTGTACCCCTGGGTAGAGTGCTGTGGCATTATAGCTCACAGCAACCTCAACTCCTGGGCTCAAGCGAGTCTCCTGCCTCAGCCTCCCAAGTAGCTGGGACCACAGGCGCCCACCACAATGCCTGGCTATTTTTTGGTTGCAGCCAT
>CAUYQV010070162.1:0-42281 GCA_963574575.1 Galagoides demidoff
CTCCAACTCCTGGGCTCAAGCGAGTCTCCTGCCTCCGCCTCCCAAGTAGCTGGGACCACAGGCGCCTGCCACAACGCCCGGCCATTTTTTGGTTGCAACCATCATTGTTGTTTGGCGGGCCCGGGCTGGGGATTCGAACCCGCCACCTTAGGTGTACGTGGCTGGCGCCCTAGCCGATTGAGCCACAGGTGCCGAGCCGTGAGATTTTAATTAATTATTTTGTTTATTGCCTTTTTCCTCTCCCTAGAATATAAGCTCCCTGAGGGCAGAGATTTTCCTTCTTTCATTGGTATATCCAGGAGCACAGCAGAGAGGCTAAGATGTAGGCTGGGAAGTCATAGTGACTCAGAAACCAGAGCCTAGGATTAGCCAGGAGACACAGATGAGGTGACCAGATGAAGAAGAGCAAGCCAGCAAAAAAGAAAAGAAAGATAAACATTTGGGACTAGCTTCTGATAGCTTAGCATATATGTGTGTGTGTATGTATCTCAGTGTTATTTAGAAAGTCATTCCTAGGTTTCTATTCCAATGAGTCTTCACCATCCCTTTTTTAAATCTTTGTTCCTATTGGATATTCCCCTATGTTTTCTGGTCCCTGATACTTGTAACTCCTTGGCACTCAGTACTCAGACCAGGAAGGGATATTCCTGTTCATTGTGCCAAAACTGCCTCACTGTTTTAAGAGAAATCTGAGTCTAAAAATTTTATCTTCCTGACTGAAAAACATATTGTCATACTTATTAGAGCATAGAACTTAGCATATGGACAATAAAGCAGAATTTCTTTTGAGATATTGGCAAGAACCTCTCAGTTGGATATTTTTCTTGTTTTGGTGTATATTTGAGATGACAATAAATATAAAGGGTAAAATAATACCATAAATGGAGGTTGTCTGGGCAGAGAGTGTGCTCATTTTTTTTTTTGCCTGGGATCTATATTCAACATAGGTGGCAGGTAGCTCTTTTCTTTATGCTATAAAAAATTGTGATTTGATGCAAAATTTTCATCTTTTATGTAGAATGTTTTTATTTCATGGGTTCAGTTTGTGTATTTTCTTGTGGTTCTGTTGGTTAAGGAGCAGGAAGATAAAAAATTGAATATTCTCCTTAAAAGCTTCTTTTCTTATGAAGCAAATCTGGGGCTGTGGAACATGTAGAATTTTAATTTTTTTTAAACTGGAAGAAAATTAAACAAATCTTTATGTTGCTGGGTTCCAGTTGCAGAATGGATCCAATAATACATATTTTTAGACTGGAATAAAAGAAAAAGTATCACTACATAATATTTCTTCTTAATGTTCAGTAAATAAGATTATCTATAACTAGATTATACAAAAATTCAATGGTTAGTAATTTCTATAGGAGAAGGATAAAAAATAATGGAAAGGTTAAAAACAAAAAGCACAGCCTATTTCTGTTTTGTCAAAATTATGAAGAAAAAGATAGGAAGCAATTTTTCTTCATGGGGTTATAGTTGTGAAATTTCACTCTGGAGGACAGATGTATTAATAAAACCAAACATATGGCCTGGCCTGGCCAAACTAGTCCTGAGGCTTTGTCAGACCTTTCCATAGGTCAGGAACGGGTGTTATACTTTAATGTGAAACATTCCTCAGAAAGAAAAAGGCTCGATAAAGATGTTTAACTGTATTATGTAAGCAATTCAGGCCAAGTTTTTCTGGTAAATCTCTCCCCTGTTCTTCAAGAAGTAGATAATTAGACTGCCCAAAGTAATGCAGGAATATTGAAAAAAAATTTTCTTTCAGCAGTACTCTTTAAACCTTTTATAATAGGGTACCTGAAGAAAAACCACCCCTTTCCCCCCCACACAAAGAAGCAGATGTGAGGGGTGGACTATGGTTGGTTGTTTTGATATGAAACACATGTAATGAGAAAGAACCCCTCTTTTATAGCCTGCTTTTTGGAAGATACTCTATTGTATAGCTCTCAGATCTTATACGATTCAAATTCTAAATTTTGATTCTATTTAACAGATTTTTTGTCTTCCATCTTTTTATTTCAATAACAGCAAAGTGCTTTCTCTCACTCTGTGATCTTTATAGCAGTCTCTTTTTTCCTATTCCACAGTGGGGGAGTGGGAGGACAACTGGGATCTCAAGCATGACAGATGTCAGCAGATGGGGTTGCCCATGCAGAATGGGAGGTGGTGTGGGGGGAGGAGGGAAGCAAGAACAAGGTCAGATGAGGAACACCCAGATTCTGTTCAGATGGGAAATTTAGTCTTATCTTCTCTCATTTGGGAGACTAATTTGACCATTAGTCACATCTTGCTTTACTCTGGGGCCCTTGGATTTGCAGGGAGAGTAGGACTCACAATGGGTAAAAAATAGGGTGTAAATTCAGTTAGGATTGAAAGTCAGCTCTGGGCTCGGCGCCTGTGGCTCAATCGGCTAAGGCGCCAGCCACGTACACCTAAGGTGGCAGGTTTGAATCCCCAGCCTGGGCCTGCCAAACAACAATGATGGCTACAACCAAAAAATGGCCGGGCGTTGTGGCGGGCGCCTGTGGTCCCAGCCACTTGGGAGGCTGAGGCAAGAGACTCGCTTGAGCCCAGGAGTTGGAGGTTGCTATGAGCTGTGATGCCATGGCACTCTACCCAGGGGGATAGCTTGAGGCTCTGTCTCAAAAAAAAAAAAAGAACAGCCATAGGGAGAATGGGCTCCTTGTCCAAGACAGGCATCTTAATGACCTTGTGTGTCTGTCTATGCATCTGTCAATGGGAGCACTTTGTAGGGCAAACCAGGGGGCCCCGTCCTTCAGGCAAAGAGTCCTTGATGGGAAATGATGTGCAGAATTAGAAGAAAGAAGTCTAAGAATGAAATGGTTTAGAAAAGATAGGAACACTTGTGATGGTACCTTTTTTTGGGGGGGGGGATGAGGTGGGGACAGAACTTATTAAGAACCTTGCCCCAAACTGTCAAGTTTTTCTGTGTCACCCCCAGGAGGCTCTAAAAGTGGACTCAGAGGAAGTCCCAAGGCCACAAGTGGGGGCTACTGTAGGACAATAGTTTTCAAACCTTGAAATACCATAACATTTTTTTAAAAATGAGGTAGTATAGGGTTGCTGCCATCTTGTTCTGGTATGTAAGGACATTGCTAACTTTTAGAAAACCTCAGTTGTCATCTGCCGTAGCCCTTATTTTATAAAATAAATCATTTTCCCCAAACCGAAGTGACAAGAGACTCACAAACACACGTCATAGTTGAATACAGGGAATTAACATTTTATTGTAATTTATCACTTAATTATCCTTCCCCTTTTCTCTCCCTCCTTCCTTCCATCCATCCACCCTATTGTAAAACAAATAGTATTTTAATGCCCCAAATTAGAAAGGACATAATTTCAGTAATTCCCAAGAAAGATCACTGGAGAACTCGACATCCATTTGTGTCATTCTAAGACCCGTATACCTCATGTAAATTTCAAAGAGGAGGCCGTGTCACAGTGCCCGCTGCTGTGACAAGCAGGGGAGGGACAAGCAGTGTCCATTCAGCTGGGTCTGTAGTTTTCTGTTAATAAAGGTAGAGAACCCGGGTGCAACCAGCCTTGGGCGTGAATTCCCTGGGACGCCACCATTCACCTGGGGCAGGTGGTCCCCCCACCCCCACCCCGTCCCTGTCATCAGTGAACAGGGTCAGGGTAAGCACTTCGCGAGCAGTGACTGGTAATGGAGGTCTGCTATTGCTTCGAACAATTAAAAGGAACTTTTTTCCTTATAATGAAAGCAATTGATGTTCACGGTTGAACAGATAGAGAGTACCGAGGAGAGAAAATAACAAAAGCTAAACGGGATAATCTCAAAACTCAGAGACCACGCACACACTCCCACCCATAGCTATGTACGTGTCCACGCCCCTGCCTGTATCTGCACTGAATCCACAAATGTACTAACCCCCGTATGCATATCTATGCCTGTGCCTAAATTCTTATCTATATATAAGCCTGAGTATTCGGAAATATTCAGAATATTTCTTTATGTTTACATAAATGCACAGAGAGCTATTTCTGCTTTTATAAAAAAAGTCCCAGAACAGAACGGTATTATACACAGTCCCATGTGATCAGCTTTCTTTTGTTTATAGAGTATGGTAAATATCTTTCTAGGCCAATGCTCATTATTTCACACCATTTTTTAGTCATTCCATAGTATCCCATCATAGAGTTTTTGGTAACCTGTGCAAATTAGGGGTTCTCAAAGTGTAGTTCCTAGCACCAGCAGGGAACTTGTTAGGAATGTAAGCTCTGAGACTCGACCCCGCTCTTCTGAATCTGGAAGTGGGACCCAGAGATCTATATTTTTAACAGTCCTTCCAAAGGATTCTGATACCTACCGAAGTGTGAGGACCACGGCTTTCCATACACTTTTCACTCCCTGCCTTCTAATGTTTTTAGTACATGTTGAGAACTATTGACCCAAGACCTCAACACTTGTAATCTGTGCTCACTAAGTTTGGGTGGAAGAATCTTTAGAATTCAGATGCTTGTGTTCACACCCACCAACTAACTTTTCATGGGGTAGTTCCTCTTCACTTAGGGGATTCAAGGCTGAAGGTGGTATAATTGCACATTTGAGGAAAGTACACTGATTACAACCTTTTTTGTGTTATTTTTGTTTCTGTGTTTGCTCTTCTGCTCTTTCCGGTTATTTTGATGGCAAAAAAGAGAGGAAATCAAGGCAGAGGTCTTTGGGGCACACAGCTCAAGCAAAATGTGGGAGGGCTGACCTGCCCTCACAGACTACTTGCACTCAGCAAATCTCCAGCAGAGCCCCACCCTGACTTTTGGTAGCTGGTGGCATCCACATATTTCTAGGTCACACGGACTCTTTCTTGAAAATGTTTACATCTTTCACCCAGAAAATTCTAGATCTATGAATGTACCCCATGGAAATAATTAGGTCCACATGGAAGTTTATGGGTCTGGTGACTATCCCAATATTATTTATAATCAAAAATTAAAATAGTCTATAGCCAGGTGTTGTGGCAGGTGCCTGTAGTCCCAGCTACTTGGGAGGCTGAGGCAAGAGAATCACTTAAGCCCAAGAGTGTCAGGTTGCTGTGAGCTCTGACGCCACGGCGCTCTACTAAGAGCAACATAGTGAGACTCTGACTCAATTTAAAAAAAAAATTAAAATAGCCTAAATGTCTAATAATAAGACATTAGTTATAGAAATTATACTAGAGTCGTGTGTGGAATATTTAATGAAATTTTTGAAGAATGGTTAGGGACACGGTAGGTAGTAGGTATAGAATAATTTAAGGGAAATGAACAAGATACAGCTTAGAGTGTATTTCCCCCACTCGGCGCATGTGTACCCGAAGAAATAAGATCTGCCTGGTAACATTTTCATTTTATTTTTTAATCTTTATTTTCAAGATTTTCTACCATGAACATTTATTGGTTTATAATCTGGGGTGGGGGAAAGTAGCTCGATAAAACAGAGGCTGTGTTGGTGGCAGTAAAACCTACCAGCCCGCTGTTGAGGTATTCAACATATTTTAGCCCCATGATTCTGGCTCTAACTGGACACTCACAACCAAGGCCATTTCCTCCACAAAAGCATCACAGGGGGCCCGCAATGCCTTCTTAGTAGACACACCAGAGGGGGCTGACCCGGAGCCCTTGCTCCTGTGCGGCCGAGGTGCACACTGAGACCAGCCTGCTGCACACCCCTGGGATTCATGTCTGGCCACTGCTGCAGGGGGCAGCTGGTGCAAGGGGGAAAAGAGGGAGTCAAAGCAAATGACTGCGGGGCTCGGTGTGTTTTCATATGGAGGAATGGTCCGGGCCGATCTATGCACAGTCCCAGAGGAAGGGCCATCTGGGTAGTCTGTACCCCGTTAAAACTGAGCCGTTTTGCTCATCAGGAAAGCCAATGCTTTGACACTTGCTATCGTCTTGTGTTTAAATACTTCATCATCTGGGAAATGTTACCTTTCTGCCTGTTCCCAGTGAGCATGACATGAACTTGGCGGATGCACACTCAAACCATGACCTGTGTGGGGACGTTGTCTGTGTGCCCGTGCCCACATGTGTGTGAGTGCCACGTGCATCTTCCAAGTACTCCGGGACTCTCCACAATAGATCGGTGTGATGTGGAATCAGGGGACACTGCTCACCTCAGAGCAGGGCCAGGATGCTGCGTGGATTGTCCTAAGCCGAAACACCGCTCTGGTCCTTTTTCCCAGTGTCCTAACCCACATCGGGATCCTCGTGCGCCATGGCTGGACATGGACACAGCGCCTTGTTCCCCACACTCCCAGTTCCTATCGAGCTACTGTAACTTTAAAAAGATTTAACAAAGACTACCTCCACTAGCTAAGCTGAAATGAGAATGTCTCCGGAGTTTAATGGATCAAGGAGCGGTGATAGGTTTTATGGCTCTTTTTTACTTTAGGGCATAGGGAAGAGAGAGCTGGGCAGGTTGGTTTTAAATTCAAGGATTTATGTTGTTAATCCTCCGGGCTAATTATAATTTATGGGATCTTGGCAAATTAATATGCGGTTGCTATTCAAAAGTGGAGAGCAATGTGAGGCAGGCATAAACAAGCCTTGTTCATTTTTAATTTATTTCCACCAATGGAGAATATTAAATAAAATGAGCACTAGGGTATTTCGCTCCAAGTTTTGTGTTCATTATTTATCTTTAAATTATGAAATTCATAGAACGACTCCTGCCTTTTCACCGAGAACCCAGAATGAGGGAGCCATAGCATTGGATAACTAGGGAGCAATCAGAGGAATTTTCTCTCTTCTTGCACTTACGACGGATTCAAGGGTACAGGCAGGAAGCGGAGGTTTTCCAAGCCAGCATGTTGCTGGGCTCCAAGATTCGGCATCGCGCTGTCGGGATCGTTTAGAAACAGAGCTTGGTTTAAAATGTTCCACGGGCATGAGAAATACCAGCCCTCTAAAGCAAGGGTTCCAGCCCATTATGTCTCAAGGGCTTTGGGAAATCTACATTTATCCCTAACCCGGTAGATCTCATTACTGGGCTTCCAGACTTAGCATAACAACCTCATTGTACCCAGGTCCCCTTATTTATTTCATCAGCCGCCCCCTATGGCTATTCTGGGTTGCCTTTCGATAAACGCAGCTTCCCACCCGTGAACATCTGGCAGAGAACTCTCACTGATGGGCAGCCACGAGGTGACTGTCCGTAGCCCTAGAAAAGAGCAGGTCGCTCCCTGTTCCTCACCATCTCTTCTCCTCCTACCCCCCCTCTCCTCATTCCAGCTGGGAGAGCTCCAGAAACCTTGAGCTCTGAGCCCAGGGAGCGTGCTGGAGTCCTGCCCCCAGCTGCGTAGCTCAGATAACAGCTGGAGCACAGAACACGCTGTTCCCTCTCGGCTGGAATATCTGACCCAGTTCTGGGGAGTAAAGAGACTTCAGAGTTTGTACCTCCAGCCATTCTTGTCCCTGTGTGAAGGGAGAGAAGCCAGCGTTTCCCTCCGCCCCCCAACACACGCTCCATCCTGACTGTCTCTCCAGCCTGCTTCTTTCCAATGCTCTTTTCACTCATCTGTTGGCAGGAAAACGAAGAGCCACTTTTCTACAATTCTCAAGAAGAAAATGGGATGCTCTGCTTTGGGAGGGAAGCTGGAGCAGAGATTTCTGGAGTTTGACGGTCCCCAGTGCCAGCCCCGGCTTTGCCTTTCACCCCAGCAGGGCAAATGATTTAACTGCTCAGAGTTTTCTCAGCAGCAGAGGGAGAAGGCTGCTGCTGGTCTTTGGACACTGTTTACGAGAAGTAAAATACGGAGAAGCACCCTGGCACATTACCTAACTTCTTTTTCATGGTCAAGAAATGGTATATTTGCTCCATCCCACACTTGCCCTTGTACACCGTAGTTTCTCGGCAAATATTTGTAGATCAGACTGGCTGGAAGAGATTCTTTGCTCCTCCAGCACCCACAGTGAGCCACAGACCCTGGGATGCAGCGAGGATATTCCAAGGCTCAAGGGCAGTGAATAAATGTGCCACGTCATGTAGCCATCCCCCAGTGCTAGAGGGGATGAGCCTCTATTGATTCATGAATTTTTATGATTTGAACAAAAGTTCATGATTAATAAGCAGCTCAAGTATTGAGACATGGGGCAGAGGTGACTCTGTACCTCCAGATTTCTTTACTTGGTCCTTGTTTCTCTCTCGTCTTTTATTTTTGTTTGTGAAGAAGCAGAACGTCAAGCTGGTGTGTTAACAGAACTGGCTTATTGTGGGAGTCCTTTGCCTTTTTATTTTACTGGCTGGGGGACACAGTTTTCTATATTATTCAGGAATGAAGATTTAAAAGTAACAGAACTCAAACGCAAGAGTCTATTTATTATTCTTTCGGTAATAAGTGATTAACATGGTTTCACTTAAATTTTTATGTACTCCTGGAAGGAGTACAATACAGGAATAAATGCCAGAAAGTTATAAAAAGAATTGCCATTGGTGAGAAACTGTGCAGACCTAAAAGAAGGGCAACAGGCAATTTTGGAGACGGATCAGCATAGGTAGTGCTTAAGCAAAGAGGATAGAAAAAGATCAGGTGGTCACAGTGGCTCCCGTGTTTAGGCTCATCCTGTTAGAATTTTGTCCAAAGAACAATTGGTTTTGATTTATAGAACACACCCTCCCATGGACCCAGATGTGCCTGGTAGTAGACAGATTTGGGTATAAACCTCGATTCTGAATTCAAATGCTGGTCCTACCCATCAACCCATGCTTTGTCACTGGGTCAAGCTAATCAGGTCTAGACGGTGAGTTGTTTCAAAGGACCCTTCTAGACCCCTCCCCAAATGGAATTCTTTCTGGCAGATTCCCCAGCAAGCTCCCCAACCACACCTGAAGGCCCAGACTCGCCTGAGGTCCAGGACCAGCCAGAGCACAGCCTTAGTCTCAGCATCTTCTCTCTCCCCCTTTCCAGTTCCATCCTACCTGGCGTGAGAAGTTAGGCGGTCTTCCCTTTAAATATTCAGTCCTTCCTTCTTCTCTAAGTCAAGATTCTTGGTTCAGGTCCACCTGCCCAGCAAAAAGCGTTGTGCACCTGACGAGCAGGCACGAGGTCAGCGCGATAGGTCACTGAAGTGCTCAGATGTCACCTGTTTATCCCTTAATGCTGAATATTGTTGAGGCTCATGACAGGCCTGAGGAGATACAGAGAGGGAAACACACCTCATCCCTGGGCCCAAGAGTCTGCCAGGAATAGTCAAACTGGCAGCTGCTCCCCAGGCTGGGGTGGCTGGATTGTGTGGTGAAAAGACATGTCTGTAGGTGTCCTTGTTACTCTGGGAAGGGAGGCTATGTTCTTTTGCTAGGGCAGGCACAGCCTGGGTGGGGTTCAGCAAGAGAAATTTATGTTCTCGCAATTCAGGAGACCAGAGCTCTGAAATCAAGGTGTCCTCATGGCTGTGTTCCCTTCCTTGCTTCTTGAAGCTTCCAGCTGTGGACGCAGACGTCAGCATCCCTTGGCTTACGGGGGCATCACTCCAATCTCTGCCTCCATCTTCACAGGGCCCTCTGCTCAGCCCTGTGTGTGTGTCACTGTCTCTCTCTAAACCTCTCTCACCTTTCTTTTATAAAGACACCAGTCTGGCAGCACCTGTGACTCAAAGGAGTAGGGCACCGGCCCCATATGCCGGAGATGGTGGGTTCAAACCCAGCCCTGGCCAAAAACTGCAAAAAAAAAAAAAAAAAAAGACACCAGTCTTTGGATTCAGGGCCTGCCTTAATCCAGCATGATCTCATCTTAATTTGGAATATCCATCTATTTGGGGGTTTGCAGCTTCCTTAGATACCTGTTTTTCTTATGATCCTTCCCTCTCCCCACCCCAGGAGTTCTTCGATAAATACTTTTCTACACACCCTTCCTAGACACATAGGAGCCCGGTACCAGATGTCCACGGCAGCAAATATTTCCGATCATTTGTAACTCAGTTTCACTTCTCACTCTCCTACCACATAAAACTCCAAGAAAGCACTTGCGTGAATGTTTGCACGTCATTTAAATATTCATTTTCATTAATTTATTCATAGCTGTAAAGTTTATTGCCTAGAATATAGAGTCATAGAATTTTAGAGCCGGAAGACATGAGAGAAATCATCTGGGTTCGACTCCTCGTTTTACAGATGAGGAAACCGAGGTGAAAAGAGCCCCGGAGACACTGCTCAAGGTCAAACGCTCGAGTGAGCCACGTGGGATCCAAACTCAGGTGGGGGCAGTCGGACCTCTGCCTGGTGCAGGGCGGCACAGCCGAGAACCACTCTTGCTTCCTGTTGACACAGGCAGCTCAGTTCTTGTTCCTTATCTTCCTCCTACTCATGATCTGGGAAGCTCCTACTGAGGGGCCAGGCCAGCACTGGGCACCGGAGAACGATGGTGAACGGCAGTCATGGTAACAGGATGTGTGGCCCGGTGGGGCAGAGAGACGAAGTGATGGACAGGCCTCAGAGAGGAAAAGCCACGCTCAGAGTGCAGAATGGTGTCGGGAGGGTGGCCTGGGGGGTGGTGGTGATATATTTAGTTGTGTTTTCCCAGGAGGCAAGGAAATAAGAAGGGAAGGAAATGGAAGTCAACTCGGGGTGCATTAGGGAGCAGGTACTGTAGTGGACAGGAGGGGAAGGGCCCACGTAGGGAACTCGGGGTGCATTAGGGAATAGGTACAGTAGGGGACACCAGGGGAAGAGCCCACGTAGGGAGCTCAGGGAGACAGCGGAGAACATGCCACCTCTGAATTGCAAAGAAACTGGGGTAGTAGTTCCACAACAGCATTGAGGACTGTGATCACGGTATTCACTCCTGGGTATGCCTGGCCTACACTTTGGTGTAATTTTTAAAGTATTAAAATTTAATACTGGGACATGCATATACTAAGAAAATGATTCATTACTTATCTGACACTGGGGGTCCTCCACTTGCAGGGCCCATCCCTTGGGTGGAAGGAGGGGTCCCTGTAGCCCGAGCAAGTCCCCAGCAAAACAGTTGCCTGTGGGAGGAAAGGCTGAGGGGGAGTTGTGCTAAACCGCTCTCAGCAGGGTGACCAGGACAATGTAAGGAGGAGATGCCGGTTAAGGCAAGGCCCGAGGCTGGGAAGGAACCAGCTGTTCACACAAGCAGGGGAAGAGTTGGGGAAGACAGAGGAAAGCCTTCCCGGCCAAGGGAACACTAAGTACTGTGTGTAAAGAGCTAGACTCACCTAATCAGGACGGGCTCTGTGTTAGCTACACTAGGGTAAAGGTGTAAGCTGGGGCCCAGAGACCGCAGGTCAGGTTTATTAAAAGGTGCAGAAACCGCCAGGGCAGTGCTGAGATGGCATCTGTACCCAGGGCCAGTTAGAGGCCCCTTTTATATGAGCCTAGGGGGTGGGCACATTCCATAGGTTACCCTGAAAGTTAGGGTCCTTTGGCATGACTTTCTCGGGGTGGGGCTGACTAGGGTCTTAGGAGGAGAAGGGGAGGAGGAAGAAGGGGAAGGGTTTGCGTGCAGCAGCCTTAGTGCCCCCCACACAGGGTCTCTCAGTGTGGGGACGTGATATTGAAGTTGGAGTAGGGTGACCGTTTTAAGGCTCACCCACTACTCATCCTGCAGGGCGCGTCCATGGCGTGCCAGCCCATTTAAACTTCCCGGTAGCCCCAGGAGGCAGGTGCTGGCATAGGGCCCACTTTCCCAATGAGAACACAGGTAGGTTAGGTAACTTGCCAGTAAGGAGCAGAGCCAGGGTGTGGACCTGGACCAGGCCGGAGCCCACAACCTGAACTGCTGCTTCACTGTCAAACGTATCTTCCGTGGGTTGAACAAACCCACAAATCCACCCCCCAAAAGATGAGTCTCTGGCTAACCCCTCTGACCTGTGAGCGTGATTTTATTTGGAAATAAGGTCTTCGCAAATGTAATCAAATTAAGATGAGGTCACACTGGATTAAGGCAGGCCCTGAGTTCAATGACTGGGTGTCTTTAGAAAAAAAAGGTGAGAGATTTAGAGAGGGACAGTGACGCACACACAGACACACACACGCACACGCACGCACGCACGCACAAGCAGGTATGAGCAGAGGGCCTACAGACATGTCTTTCCACCACACAAACCAGCCACCCCAGCCTGGGGAGCAGCTGCCAGACAGCTCACCCAGGGCCCGTGGCTGCGGGGGACAGGGGTGGCCTGCTGCCTCCCTTTCATGGGCGTGTTAGGTGATGTTGTTCCTATTTCCTGGCCCACTGGCACTGACACAGAAGGAGGGGCCGGGGCTGCAGACAAAATTATATACATCTCAAGGGCAGTCAGACAATTAGCTCACTCACAGGAACCGTGCAATGTGCGTGCTATTTGCTTTCCCAGCAAGGCCAAGTGCAGGTTTCCACCTGCTCTGATGACCTGGTGCAGGAAGGGACCAGGCCCCTCTGAGCTGCCGGCTGCCACTTGGAATTAACTCCTTCCTGTTCCCTATGTTCTTAGGTAGCCAGGACAGTGGCCATAGATCCAGGCAGGCTTGTCTATTTGATTTGACCTTTGCTTTATTAGAAGTCTCTCCAACAATCAGTGGAAGCGTGGTGCATGTGTGTGCATGTGTATGTGCGTGTGTGGTTTTTTTCTTCTTGTGTGTGTGTGTATATTGTTTCCTGGGCAGGTCTTAGGCTGCACAGGGCCCCTCCCAGCCCCTACTTTGGTCCAACTTTTCATTGAAAGAGCACAGAAAGGATAGGCCTGACCTAGGAGATTGCTTTGACCTGGGCATAGAATCTTTCAAGCCACAAGGAAAAGACTGTACAGGATCCAAATTGGTCAAGTCACAATGGAAACAGCACATGTAAATAAGCGTTCTTTACCCTCTTAGGGTGTGTTAGGATGAGGGGGCTCTTTTGAGCGCAGTTCTCTGTATTTAACACATGCGTGCCTCAGAGATACTGTAGATTCAGCCCTGTATTCTTATCCTCCGCCCCCCCTGTTTCTTCTTTCTTTCTTTTTTTTTTTTTTTGATCAACATCATGTAAGTGTGCCTGGGAAGTTTAACTATAGGTTCAAGTGTGCCATGAGATGAAAAAAGTTGAAGAACCCTGGCTTAAGGGGATGCTCTGGCTGGTTTGATCTTCTATCCAGACAACTCAAACTTTCTCCGTTTGAGAATAGCAATAGGGCTATTTCACTTTTTTATCTATTAAAAAGTAACACTTTTTAATTTTCTCCCCAGACTTTTGTCTTTGCATTCATAACTTGGCTGTTTGTGTGCATCATGTGTGTTAGTTTTTATTTTCTTTCCCTTTTTATTTTGTAACGATTTAAGTCTTAGAAGAAAATTTGCAAAAGTAGCACCCTTTCCTGGGAGACCCTGTTCCCCAGTTTTCCCATCAATGTTCACTGCCCACCCGAGGACCAGCTCACAGCACGTCTCTGCACTTGATGTGCCTTGCTGGCAAAGCGTGATCATTTCTAGCTTTTGAGTTAAAGTCTTCTATTCACTTGATCACTTAGAAGCCAGCCTAGGGTTGTTAACGTGGCCTCATCATAATCCTGTTGTGTCTCAGGGAGTAGCGAAGAAAGGGGGGGAGAGATGAGGACCAGCCGGTGGGCGGAGCCGTCAGAAAACAGTGACATCTATCAGTGACATTCCCGATCTTCCGTGGGCGTGGCTTGTGGCGCTCCATAACAATTACAACTGTGCCATCAAAGATCACACTGATCGCAGCCCACCAGGACAGATGTGATAATAAGGAAAAAGGTTGCGGCATCCTGAGAATCCCCAGAACGTGACAGAGAGACGCAAAGTGGGCACAGGCTATTGGGAGAAATGGTGCAATAGACTTGCCCGATGGAGGGTTGCTACAGATCTTCAGTTGGTTAAAAACATAAGATAAAAAAGGAACACAGGATTTTTGAGGCATGATAAAAGGAACAGTCACAAAACAAGGTGTGACTGCAGTACAGCTCAGTGGACAGCATCTTAAACATCTTTAAAAAGACAGAAAAAATGCAGTCCTCACCCCGCTGGCTCCAGGGAGCCCCAGCTAACAGGTGCGAGCCTTCCACCTTTTTTCTCTGTGTTGTCATGTGTGTGTTCCACATTGAGATCTCTCCCACATGCCCATCTGGCACCCTGCTTCTCACTTTTCCCCAACCTTATCCATTTCATCATGTGGTTCTAAATGCCTCTTCACTACAGCTCTTACTGGCTGCTTCATCATCTGCAGAGGGAGTACACTGGTCTTTATTTCCCCACCTCTGTGTTGTTGGGTATTTAGTTGATTTTAAATACTCTTGCTGTCAGAAAGAGCGCTCTGATAAACATCTTTGTGCATAAAGCAGTTTCTATACTTCCCATTATGTCCTTAGGATGGATTCCCAGAAAAGGAATTTCTGGGTCAAAGGGGTCAGCACATTTTTTAAAGGTTCCTGAGACATATTGCCAAATTGCTCTCCAAAAGGTTTGCAGTCATTTAAATGATCCGAAGTAGCATTTGCGTCCAATTTCTTCTAATCAGCATTGGAGTACTATTTTTTTTCCATAAGAAAGTCATTACTTTAAATATGATAAATAAACAAATGGCGTGTTACTGTTGGTTTGGGGTCTCAGTGTTCAATATTTAAAAGAGGCCAATTTGGGGAATCTAAAGAAACACAGCAGAAATTAAATTGAAGAGCTACATTAACCTAGCACTTTGGATTGGAAAGTTTCTAAAGAGACTTCAGTGTATTAATGCATGATAAGTGGATACTTAAGGCATGTTTTGGAGAACTTTGTAATTACACCCACTGGAGACTGTATCCTCCCCCCAAATCTGAGTGCCCTTGTGAGTCTGATACTTTGTGGATGCTTTATAAATATGTACTGAAGGGAATGGTCAACATCCATGTGATGTTTTGAAGTTTTTCAAAGCATGTTTCACATTGGGAATCTCATTATACCGATAAGGTAAGGAAGGTGCAATTGGGTGACCTTCCTGGACACCCATGTGCATAGGAAATGGGAGAAATGACCGGGCCGGCTGGGAGGATGATGCTTCCTTCATCCCCATGAACCTTTCTCGGACATGTCTTTGGTCCCAATCATGATGGCAGTAGCCAGTTTCTCCATGATACTGATGGCCATTTCCTTGAATTTGGAGCAGAAGGAATTCCCAGTGGGGACAGCCTGGTCATTCTTCCTGGCTGCCGACATCCCATCTGCTTTTCAGCAGTGCTGCTCATGTAAGAACCCTCCTTAGCAGCACAAGCTAACATGGGTGCCCAGAGCAAAAGACCTTGTATTATAATAGTTTTCTGTGGCTGCGATAATAAATGATCGCTAACTGGGCAACTTAAAAATAACAGATACACATTTGCTCACAGTTTTGAAGCCCAGAACTCCACAATCAATACTTCTTCTGGAGACCCTTGAGGGAACTGTTCTTTGCCCCTCCCAGCCTCTGGGGGCTGCCAGCATTCCGTGGCTTGTGGCTGCATCACTCCAGTCTCTGCCGCCTTGTTCACATAAGCTTCTCCCTTTCAATCTGCCTGAATCTCCCCCTGCTTTTCTTTTCTAAGAGCATTGGGCTTTATGGCTCCCTCAGAGCATCCAAGATATCTCATGTCCAAATCCTTAACTTCATCCCACCTGCATGGAACCCTAAGAGCATTTGAAATTGGATTTATGACCCCCTCAGAGTGTCCAAGATTATCTCATGTCCAAATCCTTAACTTCATCCCACCTGTTTTCAAATAAGGTCGTAGACAGAGATTCCAGAGATGTGGTAGGCAAATCTTTGGAGGGTCCATTTTTCTGCCTACCACAGATGCTGGAGTTCATTGCAAATTACGTGAGTTTGACATCTGTGAAAACTCCCTCACGGCACCTGTCCCCTGGTGGCACTCAGATGGTGCCAGCTGCCTGTGGAAACAACTTTAAACATTGTGCTTTCAAGGGAATACGCAACATGGGTTGGAGAAAAAAGTGTTTATGAGGGCCAGGAGACTGGACTTCAAGGTCTGACGCTGGTTTCTCCACAACTTGAGCAGAGGCGTCTGGGACCTTCTGTGTGTAAGAGTAGAGAGTGGGGTACACAGAGGCTGGCAGGTTGGATTTTTAGGGGTCAGGCGGGTATCCTAACCCCTGGATACCCAGTCGACTAGCAAGAGACAGAATTTGTGAGTGGCTTTGAAGATCACATCAGGATTCATGGCTTTGGGGCCGTGCACCAAGAGCAGCTGGGCATCAGTAAGACCTATTCAGAGAAAAGGGCCCAGAGGGGCGACTTTCCATAGCTGCCCAGAACTTGAGATAGATTCAATCGGGAAAAGTAGGTTAGGGCCAAGAGAAAACCCATTACTCTGTGAAAACGGCCCCTCATCCCTAATAATAAATAAAACCCAACATTGGGATATTAAAACAATTCGTTCTCAGCATCAGAAAAGAGGTCGTGTGTGTGTGTGTGTGTGTGTGTTTAATATCCCACCCAGCCCCCGCCCCCATAACTTTAAGATGGAACAAAATCCTACTTATGTGTTACGGATTTAATATAGCGTCAGGCTCCTCCAGGTACAATAAAATACCAAGTTAAGAGTATTAATTCCTTACAGCCCTGATGGGTCCCAGCTGTGCACATGCGTGGCGGGTGTGAGGGTGTGTATGCGCGGCGGGCACAGGTGCTGACGGGGCTGTTCCACCTCGGAGCACGTGAGCCGGGAACACAGCTGTTTCTCAAATCCTCCGCCACTTGCTTAAAAACCTCTGTGAAGTTGTACTGCCTCTGGGCACAATTAAAAGCTGTATACTACATTTCATCAGGTAGTGTTAGAAATTTAGGCTGAGCCAAAAAAGAAAAGGGAGAAGGTGGGAGCGAGGCAGAAACGGCTCCCCTGTTCGGGCGGCATTAACCTCCTTACCCTGGCTATTGAAGCAATAAAGCTTCCAAACGCCACACGAAATCCCCCAGTCTGAGGGACCAAGAGACTAGTAAGGTGTGACACTTCAGGATGGCTCTGTCTCTCCTCTTTCTCTTCTGCTTCTTTTTCTGTTTTCATTCCTTTTTCCTTCATCTTTCTCTATTTTTTCTCTCCTTTTTTCCTACCCTTTCCTTTCTCTTTTATTTCCCTCGCTCTTTCTTTCTCCTCCTCCTTCTTTTTTTTTTTTTTTTTTTTTTTTTTGCAGTTTTTGGCTGGGGCTGGGTTTGAACCCACCACCTCTAGCATATGGCCTACTCCTTTGAGCCACAGGCGCTGCCCCTCCCTTCCTTCTTCCCTCCCTCTCTCCCTCTCTTCCCACTCTCTTACCTTAAGGAGTTGTCAGGCCTGTCTGTAGGAAACATTGTAAGTTAGAATAATTTAGAGACAATGTGAGCAGCCACGCTGAAGGGTGAAGGGCCCAGATCT
This sequence comes from Galagoides demidoff, assembly GCA_963574575.1. Classification (NCBI taxonomy): domain Eukaryota; kingdom Metazoa; phylum Chordata; class Mammalia; order Primates; family Galagidae; genus Galagoides; species Galagoides demidoff. The sequence continues at coordinate 17,347 of CAUYQV010070162.1, forward strand.
TGTTCTCCCTTTAGGCAAAGAGACCAGAACACCCCGCCCATTTCTGCCTGGGGAAGTGAGCTCTCATTACTTCCACGCACCCCATGGAGGTACGTGGGTGAGCCCATCCAGTCACAGGGACAGCTCGATGACGCACATCTCCGTATGCCCACTTCACAGAAGCCACAACTGAGGCCAGTTGCACTGAGGATCTCGGTGGCCACCTGCCACTATTGGGTGTCAGAGGCCGGGACTAAACCCTTACCGTGGCCTCCCTGTCCTCATGGTTTTTGCCTCAAATGTTCAGATTCAAGTTGCCCCTTTTCTTAAAAAACTTCTCTTTTGAACAATATGAACAAAATGCGAGGATGGGCTTTCTCTCCTTTCAAAGTCTCTGCCTCCCAAAGGGAAAAGGTTTTTTCTTGAAGAAAGAAGGTGTTTGGGAAAGCACCTGAGTGCCAGTTAGTGAGAGGGAGGACCCTGATCCATCCTCAGTGGCCAGGCTGGCACTCGGGGTATAAGGCCTAGTGGTTCTGGAGTCCAGTGGGGTACAGAGGACCCAAGAACCAGGATCTGAGTTTAGTTGTCCTCCTGGGGCTATCCAGGCAGGTGTGTCCAGGCCCGTAAAATAAAGCTCAGCATCTTACCCTCTACACATGTTGGAAACGCATCCTTTACCTCTCTGCCCTCCTAGAGATAAAAATGGGGGCAGGCCAGGATTGACGCTAACATTTGTTGAGAGCCTTTTTTCTGTTTACTGGGCACTGTTCTGGGCTCATTCATATACCAGTTTATTAACCCTTAGAACAGCTCTGAGTACATTCTGGTCCTGGTGTGATGCTTCAGGACCCTGAGGCCCCGAGTTTAGCAAACTTGTCCCTGGTTCTATCTCCCGGGCCAGTAGAGCCAGCAACCCCAATAGTTTGACCACAACACCCCAGGTTTTGTTTTGTTTTTTCCTAATATGCTTCTCACCCACATCTGACTACCACCTGCCCTTTACCTGTCAGCTGAAGGATCTGAAATAATGTGAGTGAACCGTTTACAAGAAAGCACATTATAAAGAATTATGTCAACCTAATTTCCTGAATTCTGGGAAAATTCATATCCCTGCGCCCATCCGATTAAGTGACTCAAGTGAAACGGATTGACAAACGGTGACAATGGCTAAAGAAACAGGTGGGATTGACGGAGGTTTGATTAAACCGATACCCTGGCTCTCCGGCTGTATCAAATCACGGGCGAATTGGTACCATTAGGATAAATTACAACAAGAGCCACGCAAAGCCAAGCTAAATAAACTCTGCCTTCTCGAGCCCCGTGATTGTCTTATTAAATAATTTCTTTGCCTCTTAAGTGTGGACTTGGAGCACTCATGCTCTGAAAGCCTTCCTGATTAACTGTAGCCTTGGCCTCAAGTTGATTTTATAAACTTCGAATGGTGCCCCAGAGGGCGAAGCTTCCTGTTGTCAATTCCGCCTGTTGCTATAGATACCGAACTCCACAATCAGTAATTAGAGCGTGCCCCCTGCCCCAGGACTGGCCGAACAGTGCGGAGCGCTCGCAAATGGCCTTAAAAGCATCCGCGCTGGCATGGAAATGCGTCTCCAGTGGTGACGGGGTTTGTTTTATTCATGGACTTTTTGAAAGAAAGAAAAAAATCACTGGTTTATTGGAAACCATAGCGAAATAAAAGTAATTATTATGCTTTTTAAAACACAAGCGAGGTTCCTTATCATACGTGAAGGGCCAAGAAGGCAGGGGCAGCAGTGTGGCCCAGCACAAAGGCAGCTTTGTGTGACCTGCCCCGAGAAGGAGGGAGTTCGTTCGTCCTCACTCAGATGCGCTGTCTTTCATATTACACCCCAAGTATATTCCGCAGCCCGCTCCCAGCTCCGGAAAGAAAAGCCTTCATTGTGAGCGAGACTCTTAGGGAAGGATGACTCCGCCATGCGAGCCTGTTGGGGGCAAGAGAGAAAGGGCGGTGGGCTGGGTTGATGTTGTTCAGCGGAGCAAAACAGATGTGAAACATTTGTGTCTTAAAGCATTTTGGTCGAGAGAAAACTAAATAGGTTAGAGAGTGTGCAATTTTGCAGGTGTTATAAAAACATAAACCAACGAATCTGTTCCCTAACGGGTATGAGGAATGAAAATGAAGGTTTGCAAAGATACTTTGCTGGACACTTTAATTTAAGGTAGTATTTCTGTCCTCGTTTTAAGGTGGCAGAAGGCAAGCTCTGAGTGAGTTAATGATCTTCCCTAAATCTCCCAGTTTTTATTATTCAAGTGGGATTATAATCCAGGCCTGTCTGACTCCAAAACCTTTTTTCCTATTTTTTTTTCCCCCCCGTGGGAAATGACTTCTTTCAAAGTATACGGAGAATGTGCTGGGGACTGCCCATTTCTCCATCCATATTCGGTTTGAAAATAAATCCTAGAATTCCGAACGACGCGTATTTATTTTAAAGTCACCTTAAAGTTTCCTTACAAATGTACATTACAGCTGTGATCTGCCAGGCCAAGAGATCTACTGACACTTCTAAAGCACTGTTGATTGTATTTTTGATTCCTTAAAGCCTCCTTCATTGCCTTGTTGATTTCAAACACCCCAAGAGCACTTCCTACATGCTCCCAACCATCCAGTTGCTGGAGAAAATAAATGGTTTGTAAGGATGATTTGGGACGTGCGAAATAGGGCTTTGAAGAGAGCGCATTATCGAAGCCTGACATGGTAACAGCCAGGTAATTCCACCATCTTTCACGTGGCATTTTTATGCGGTCCAGAGCTTATGTGCATTTCAACTCCTGTATCCTGGTGCTGGGAGCTCTGACTTTGACCGGAATTAAATCCATCTGTGTGGCAAACATGGCTTGAACCTCAGACAGAGGGACTTTCCTGCCTCCACCCAAAGAGACAAGTTCTGGGTGATAACTCAGAGCATCTCTCTGGGGTACAGGCAAAAAGAATGTCCACAATTTAGGAGGTTCATGGGCTTCACCCCAGGTTAGCGTGGAGGTCCCAAGAAACCAGCATGTCTGTCCTTGTAGGAGCACAGAGGGGGAATTAGGCAGTTTTATGATGTAATTCTTATTGATAATGGCACCAATGAGCCCTTTAAACATATTTGGGGGTTTAATTTCTATTATAATCTTCTGAGATAGATAGTATTCTCTTTGTTTTATAGGTTCCTTTTTACTTTCTTTCTTTTCTTTTCTTTCTTTCTTTCTTTTTTTTTTTTTTTTTTGAGACAGGATCAGGCCATCTCACCTGGGCTAGTACACAGTGGCGTCATCATAACTCAGCCTCCTGAGTAATTGGGACTTCAGGCATGTGCCACTATGCCCAACTAATTTTTCTATTTTTTATAGAGATGAGGGTCTTGCTCTTGCTCAGACTGATCTTGAGCTCCCAGCCTTAAGCAACCTTCCTGCTTTGGACTCCCCAACTGCTAGGATTACAGGTGTGAGCCGCCTCACCTGGCCCTCCCCTTCTCCCACCCCCTTTCTTTTTTACTTTTCAAATGTTTGCTGATTTTTCCTACAAACAACCAGGCACCAAAGAAAGTAAAGGGCAGAATTTGACCAGAGCAGTGGTTCTCAAAAGGGGTAGATTTTGCGACCAGTGGGATATTTGGTAGTGAGAGAGAGGGCTGCTGGCATGCGGTTGGCAAGGTAGAGGCCGGGGATACCACCAAGTGTCCTCCAGTGTGCAGGACAGCCACCCGTCACACAGAAACAGTGCCAAGGCTGGGCAGTGTCGGCCTAGAGTAACACAGTGCTGTCTGGGATTTAAACGTGGGTCTGTTAGCCTGTGGAGCCCTCCTAAATTGTAACATGATGGGATTACACTGGGCACAGCAATCAGCATTTTTGATGGAGGTTTTTACTTTGCCACGCTGAAAGGATCAAAAATTACTATCAAAGATTTGGCTTCTTTAATGTCCATTTTCCCCAAGAGATTGTCATCTCCAAATGTGAGAATCCTGCGGGCAGTCTTTCTTTGCTGTGGCTCTTGCACCCCTTTCCATGTGTGCACGCAGTAGGTGCTTAGTAAGTGTTTACTGGATGAATGGATAAAGGTGTGTGACATTAACTCTGGTCCCTTGTCAAGTGATAAATATTGGAAGGAGGTAACCTACATGTGCCCTGGGATTTCAGAGCAAAGGGGCTGTCCCAGGGCAGGGCGGAGGCAAGCCGTCCTTCTGGGTGGTGTGATGGGGAAGAAGAGGGGGGCTAAGGCGTAGAAGTGAGTAGAACTTGCACTTGGGGCAGAGGGAGGACAGTGATGGAGCAGAGGTGAGAAGGACCCACACCCAGTCACCATGAGTGATTCAGCTTTGGGAGCTGGACAGAGGAATAGTCGTGGGGAAGGACAGGCTGGAAGCAGAATTGGGAGCTGGATGGTGGATCCAGCAGGTCAGGTTGGTTAAGGGACCTGGACTCCATCCTGTCCCCAAAGCCCTGGGGACTGTTGGAACAGAAAATTGTGCTCCAAGCTGTGTTTTGAGGAGGCAAATACAGCCTCTGCGTGTGAGATAGAGGGATCTGGGCACAGGGAGCCATTTGTGTATTGTTATTATCTAGAGCAGGAATCCTCAAACTATGGCCCGCGGGTCACATGCGGCCCGCCTAGGACATTTATCCAGCCCACTGGGTGTTTTTGTCACTGCTGCCTGTCCTGCTTAGCAGCCAACTCATCCCGGGGCCTGCAGTCTGGCCCTCCAATGGTCTGAGGGACAGTGAACTGGCCCCCTGTTTAAAAAGTTTGAGGACCGCTGGTCTAGAGAAGAAAGACACAAAATAGGGATTGGGCTTAGGTGGCACTTTTTTTAACTTAATTTTTTTTTAAGTTAAGATTTTAAAAGTGTATATAATTTTGAATAGGTAATACCTTTACATGGTTTGAAATCAAAAGAAAAAGATGGAAAACAGGATGTCTGTCTCTGCGCCCATAGCATAGTGGTTATGGTACCGGCCACGTGCACCGAGACTGGCAGGTTTGAACTTGGCCCCGGGCCAGCTAAACAACAATGACAACTGCAACAAAAAAATAGCCAGGCCTTGTGACGAGCACCTGTAGTCCCAGCTACTTGGGAGGCTGAGGCAAGAGAATCGCTTAAGCCCAAGAGTTTGAAGTTGCTGTGAACTGTGATGCCATGGCACTCTACCAAGAGTGACATAATGAGATTGTCTCAAAAAAATAAAAGAAAGCAAAAAGAAAACAGGGTGTGTGTGTGTGTGTGTATGTATATTGATGTATATGTGTATGTATAAAAATCTTCATATACACCTATGCACACATTTTTCTTTACATGTTTGAAAATCTCCCTCTATACCATTCCCTTGGCATCCAGTTCCTCTCCCGACCCGGTGTTATCATCTCCTCTGCCTCCTTGTAGGTATTTCTATGCATTTACAAGACAACGTGTTTATATATTCTTTTACCCTTCCCCTCCCGATGCCAAACACACCTCTTTTCACTTGACAATATATCTCAGAGATGGTTGCGAATCAGCATATAAATGATTTCTTCATTTTTTAACAACTGCTGAGCATTACACCGTGTGGGTGTTTCATAATTCATTGAACCAATTCCCTACTGATGGACATGTGAGCTGTTCCCAGCCTTGTGTTATTGCAAATCGTGCCGCAGCCCGTGTAACCTTGCACTGACATCACTCCCCACGTGCGTGAGTGTGTTTGCAGGATGGAGTCCGGGGAGTAGCGGCGTTGACTTAGAGAGCGCACACTTGGGTCGTTTTCAGAGATATTGCCAAATCGCCCTCCACAGAGCCAGTTCTGGTTAAGGTGGCCTGAGGGGGTGAAACCAGAGTATAGGGGGATCAGGAAATGTGAGTAACCCCAAAGTGTTCTTAGGGTTTAAATATTTGGGGTGCAATGATGGAAGCTGGACTGCAAGGGAGAGAAGACTGGATTGAGGGCGGCAAATTAATACAACTTGTAGTTAGTCCAGATAACAGTGTATCAGGCTCTGGGCTGGTAAAAAAAAAAAAAAAAACAAGAAAGAAAAAAAGCACTGGGGAGACTCATCCTTGATGGGTGATAGGAGGTGAGGAATGAAGCATAGAAGATGCCGGTGGCATTACCCAACAGGGAGCAGGGAGGAAGGTGACCTTGGTTTTGGCTTGATGGAGACACCATCTCCGACCCACCAGAATCAGTTGGGCAGGAACTTAGTGTTTCTGGTGGCAACTGTACTTTTTTCCTAATCCCACCCAGAAACCTTCTCCTGTTACTCCATGTGGATTTGGACACATGTCTCATTTTGTTAGTCCAACATCTCTATGTAGCCAAAATTTTTTTATAAAGATAGGTTTCAGAAGCTTTAAGGAAAAAAAAGCCTTTTTAATACTTCCAGCAACCACGTAAAGTCATTATTATTCCCCCCGTTATAAGTAAGAAAACCAAACCTCCAAGAGGTTAAATGGCTTGACCGAAAGTCACATAGCTCTTTGGCAGTGGTACCAAGACTTGGACCCAGGTTTACTTTAAATCCTGAGCTGGGTAAGTTGTTGACTTCAGTAGCACAGTTAATGGGACAGAAGGATCCGGGCACTTATATCCAAAGCTGACTTCACTTGACTGGGGAATTCCAAGCTTTTAACAACATCTTATTTATTTCTAAAGTGTTGGGGCGAATTTGCCAAATTTTGAAAAGTGCATTCGTGAGCCAATAGGATTCCATCTGAAGTGAGAGATAACAGAGCCGAGGGGGTGCAGGCCAGGTCGCCTTACGTATTTTAGTTCACAATGAAACTGGCCAAAGCCGGCAAGTATGAAGCTTGTGATTCAGTTGCCGAAGCAGCAACGGGAATCATGAACCCACAACCCGCACAGTGGCACCGTTGTTACCCAGGGGGCGAAGGGACCTGAGAGGTCACCAAAAGGGGCCGAGCGTCCCTTCTCTGGGTTAGAAATGTTGTTTTCTATTCGCTGGTAAAACAACAGTCCAAGTTCATTGTCCTGACAAAGAACTCTGTTTCTTCTTAAAGCTGAGAAGTTTGCGAGTTTCTTGATAGAAAGGCTTCTGAACAAGCGGTTGTTACAATTGTTGCCTTGTGTATCTCCACAGGGACTGTGCTAGCATTCAGCCTTCCAAAGTATCAAGGCCAGTCCAAGCTGGGGAGAAACAAGCTTGCAAAATCTCCAATGCGAAATAGAGATTTAATTTCAGCTTTCAGTGTGGGCTCTGCAATGTTAAAGACTTTATAAGTGAGGGATGCTCCCTTCCTGGCCTTGCCTGTGCTCACAGACTCTTCTTAATCCTCTAGAATTCCATCATCCTGTAATCTATCTCGTAGGGAACAATCTTGACACATCAAAAACAAGGGAAAACCACTTAGAGTGAGTAAAAGAAAATTTTAATAATCACGAAGAGAGGCTATGATTGTGTTTTGAAAGCTACATCGATTGCTGTCTTTATGCTTAATGATTAGGAGGACCCTCGCCTGGTAAATTTTTCAGGGACATTTCAAAGCTTTCGTTGAAAATAAATCCTTTTTTTTTTTTTTTTTTTTTTTTTGGTGAGACAGAGTATCACTCTGTCACCCTCAGTAGAGTGCCCTGATGTCCTCATAAGTCACAGCAACCTCAGTCTTCTGGGCTCAAGAGATCCTCTTGCCTCAGCCTCCCAAGCAGCTGGGACTACAGATGCCTGCCACAATGCCCAGCTGTGAAAATGAACTCTTAAAGGAAATTCCTTTCCCATCCACTATGTCCCAGCGTTCTTTTATGGGCTGCTTCCTGTGCTCACTGTTTATGAAAACGCGAAGCCACTAATAAATAAATAAATAATTCAATCGATGAATTAAATTAGCTAGCTCTTTGAAAGACAGTGTGGCTCTCAAAAGAGAACATGAGCCAGTGGGCGGCAAAAGAATGCCTGGGTCACACTGGGAATCAGCAGAGCCGGGTGTCAGGCTGCTTGAGTGAGCATCACTGCTCACCAGCTAAGTTGTCCCTGGTGTGTCCATTCTCGGGGTCCCTCATCTGCAAAATAGGGATAACGTAAAACAGATAATACTTCAATGAATCCCCAAAAATTAAAAAAAAAAAAAAAACAACTAATATTGGCAGAGCATTTACTCTATACTAGCTCTTTCTGTGAATGAGTCGATACATTTCTCGGAATAACTCTATCAGGTTGCCCTATTTATATTCCCACCCCTGTTTCACAGAAGAGGCGCAGAAGGGAGGTGGCCCAAGTTCTCAGTTACAGGTTGCTGGACTCGGGATTTCACACCTCGAGTGCCTGATGCCAGAAGCTATTCTCTTAACTCCTCCTCTGGTAGAACCTAACAGCAGAGGGACTCAAGGAAATAATTCCCATAAAGTTCTTGATACAGTGCCTGCCCCCTTAGACCTCAAAAGATATGATTTCCATCAGATAATTAAATATTGGATACCATAGAACACTGTGGTTAAGGCTACTATTGTCACTAAAGATGACCATTCGTGTGTTAGGTACAAAGTGTGGCTCAGGTGTCGGAGAAGATGGGGTCAGTTCTAAATGACAGGCAGGGTCAGAAAGGCTTCATAGAGAAGATGGCTTTTGAGCTGAGTCTTGAGACCCAAAGAGCAGGGGCCCAAGGACTGCACAGACAGGTGGGTGTTATGGCCTCGTGTTTTCACAGCCTAGAGAACACCCAAGAGGACACTGGTGCTGCAGTCACAGAATTTGTACAATACTCTGATGGATGGTCATTTAGGAAACCAAGAACAGATTAACTCAGGACACCAAGAAACAACTCCCAGTTAGACCCTAAAGAAGGTCCGTGTTCTTCCAAACTGGACTTGTGATGGCCGTGATGTGGGTGCAGAGTCTTTATCTTGCTGGGGTGAGATCCTGACGGCTCTTCAGATTCCCCTGTGCTCCACGCAGTGAAGAGCTACTGCTGATATGTTGGCTAAGAGGACTCATTGCCCTCTAAACAGAAAGTGGGGGGTGGGGGAACATGGCTGTGTGCCAGCCATAAATTGAACCACTGAGATGTGTAGGATATTATAAGAAGAACATTCATGTAATCCTTTTTAGGTGAAGTTCTAGTATAACCAGAACACATCATGGCCAGCAGGCTTCGCTTTTTTGTTTGATTTCACTCCTGAGACGTGAACTTCAGATGAGAGCTGGACAGACTCCACACCTCCCCTACCTCCGGGGGCATCTTTCCCAATGGGGGACCATCCTGGTTTTTGTTGGGTGATGGTCCCCCATTGGGAATGAAGCCCCAGGAGGTAGGGAAGGTGTGGAGTCTCTGTCCAGCTCTCATCTGCAGCTGGCCTCACCCTTTCTCCAGGTCCATCTGAGACACACACACACACACAGAGATTAGCAAAAGCAACTCCCATCCTCCTCTGAGGCGGGGATCCTTGAGAGAGATAAATCCTGGGGAGAAAAATCCCTTGCAAATGAGGAAACAAACAAAGTCTTAAAAACAGGGGGCTTTGCTGTTTCAGAACTTCGTTTCCCAACTTGGAGGGGAAAATGAACATATTTGTGTTATTGTATAGAAACTCCAGCTATCAAATACTCTCGGGCAATTTATGGAACTTCACGAACCGTCTCTGAATGTCATAATCTCGGGGAAGTCGAGAGTTGAGTACAAGAGGGGATGCCCAACAGCCCATATATCAACTCTTGAGTGATGGTGGATTAAATGATAACCTTGTCATATTTAAAGTCACGCCGGAAGGATATATTGAAGGCTTGCTCCTTCTGGTCTCAGCGTCAATGAATTAACTCAGGGAGTCTTAACCTTTCCAAACCAGGGCCTGGGAAATGCGGTGGCTCCATTGCTCTCTTACCCACACTGGCAGAAACGCACACACATACACACACACACACACACACACAAGCATGCTCCTCCATCCCTATATCCGGCAAACAATCCTATTTTAAATCATTGCCAATGGAACTTGGGTTGGCTTTATGAATCACATTTTTTAAAATTAAAAAAAAAAAAACAGCATAGCAGAGTTAGGAGGTGTACACAGGCTTTGGTTTCAGGCAGGATTGTTTTAGGTCCCAGCATGGGGACTGTAATTGATGGACCCGGCTCAAAAATAACTCTGTCCTTACAGAGCTTTTCATGAGTGACAATCTAAATAAAGCCACGGTAGGCGTTAAGTAAATGCATTTCATTATTACAGTATGACTATTTATTCAGGACAGTTACTCACCAGACTTTGGGTGATTTGGAGTTAGTGTGGGGTCTTTTCAGGAATGTTCTGTTTCTTGATTTCATTAGTAGGACCCAGCCTAACAGTTGCTGTCTCTCTCTTTCTCTCCTCAAACATCCCTTTGCTCCTAAAAAAAAAAAAAAGAGTTAAGTGGACCTTGTTAAGTTATTACTTATGTTGTCCTTTCAAAACAAAACAAAACTTTGGATGGAGGCGCTGGCATGCTTTGAAAAAGTTAAGCGCACTCAAGCCTCTTCCATTCTAAATTCAGCTTTGAATGTGCTCGTTGTACCGATGTCAACGGCTTTCCAAAGGAGAGCGTCCCAATTATGTAGGTGGCCAAGAGAAACAGCTTTAATTCTTTATCACATAAATACGCTGCAAACCACGATTTAAAGCAGATGGAAGGAGGGCTGGCATAGCGGTGGGGCTTCTGGGCGGATTCCGAGTCTCCCTTCCCTGGTCTCGCCCAGGTCTGCTGTGCCACTTGGACCTTCCCGGTCCTGGCAGGCACAGAGCTCTGTGAGATTTTTCTTCTGGCTTTGCATGAATCTTTTGAAAAGAAACCGTGTACATTGGCCTGACCTTTCTAGAGTTTCTTCTGGTTTCCTCGTCTTACATAAAAGCCCCTGCTCCTGTAGCCCTGGTGTGCACCGGAGTTTATTTTCTTTTTAACAACTTTATTTATGTAATTAACTGGGTGAAGTCATACATTTGATTGATCTATGAAACACATTTCATGGTTTCTCCTGCCCTTCGTCTCCTGACTTTGCCCTTCAGAGCCCAACCCTTCCCTTTGGTCCATCTGGGAGGCTGCTGGACGACTGTCCACCTTTGCACCCTTCAGATCCACCCCCTCAAAATTAACAGGGGACCCCAGACATCTGCTTCTTGAGTGGGAGCAAAGATTGCCATCACTCCTGAACCCCGATACCAGCTTACATGGTGGGAGGAACAAGAGATCCCTAATCAGAAGGGGTATGTTTCTAACAATAACTCAGGTAGCAGGTGGTCCTCCTTGTAGCATATATGAACTTTAGCTCCTTAAATATGCCTCCCCGCCTTGATCCTATTTTTTAATTATTTTAAGCGAGTGTGAGGTGCAGTCCTTTTGACGATGTGGAATGTGGCTTACGAAAGCTGAGTCCTACTATGTATTTCTACTGTCCTTGCCCCTGGCTGGTGCTGGGGAGTTGTATGTTGTGTCAGTAATTTTCAAAGCCAGCAAATAGTCCAGCAGTTCGTGAAGTTTGCCTCACGGTAGCTGCTCAAACATATTACTCATCTAGGCATATAGAGTTGGGGCGACCCGTGGAAAGTAAGGAAGGGACGCTGCCCAATCCTTGAGGAATGTTTTTCTTTCCAAAACCTTGACACCAAAAAATGTGTAAAGTTGCGTGGTTTAGGTATTCTCTCTTTTTTTTCTTCTGCATTTGCCACGGAGAGATTAATATAATACTCCATGAATTCAGGCAAGTTCTCACAAAGAAGAATTTTAGGAGCAGCTATGTAAGCTGGAGTCTTATGCCAAACTGTTCAGCAAGACCGAAGGAAGAGTTTGGTCTATCCTGCCTTAGCCTCTCACGGAGATTTGATTGTGACAATGACTGGGGCTTTTACAGAGGCCACATTTTGCCATTCTAAGCAGAGGGAATAATTGGGGTTTTCTTACAGAGAAAAAAAGAAATCTGATTTGTTTTGCGCACCTACCGAGTGTGGTAGACTCTACCATGTTTCCCCGAAAATAAGACACTGTCTTATATTTATTTTTTTCTCAAGAAGACACACTAGGGCTTATTTTCAGGGGATGTCTCTTCCTCTCCAGGCTGAAATGCAGGGCGTGGCTATGCAAATACACTGCATAGCCACACCCATCACTGGGTCTTATCATCGGGGTAGGGCTTATATTTAACAAATGCATAGAAATCCTGCCAGGGCTTATTTTGAGGGTAGGTCTTATTTTGGGGGAAACACGGTATATAAACGTGAGCACACATGCGCGCACACACACGCATGCACAAATATGAGGTTAATTAAGTTCACGAACTCATCCTAGAAAAAGTGATCCTGCCTCACTGCTGAATATCATGAGGGTCACCTTCACAGAGCCCCCCGGACCACCTGGTGGGTGTCATATACTCAGCAGGGGGGTATGTAGCACCTTTTCTAGAACAAGATCGCAGTAAACTTAATCAGTCAACCTCACATATACATATTTAGATCATTAATTCCTTGCAAGGACCATATTCTTCCTGATGTTTCCTAAAAAAAAATGCATCTCAGAGAAGTGAAGTAACTCGGCCAAGTCCACAGAGCACTTCTGGGGGCTCTCAGGGTCCCCTCTCACCTGCTTCTTTGCATTTTACACATTTCATCCCCCCCGGAAGTCATCCTGCAGCAGGTGGATTGAATAAAGAGTTCAAAACAGGGCCTGCGCGTGCAGACACAGCTACACAGGATCAATCTGAAATTGAAATGAGGACTTAGGTTGTCCCTTGGATTTATTTTCCTTCCCCTAGAAATAAAAAAATACATACAAGTTATATATGAACAGGTTTTGGCAAGCCAAGGCACCCTGAACAGAAAAAGGAATTTTCTTTTTCTCAGGAAAATTTTCCTTCTTATTGCTCCAAAATCTGCAGTATTCACAGTGTATTGTTAACCTTGCCTGAAAAAAATAACATTTATATGTATGGATATCGCTTTGAATGTACACATAGGGTCTCAACTTATATCCCTTGCTGTATACCTCTCAGTTCCTCTTAATTTTATAAATTGTGTGTTTTAATGTCTCTGTATCTTTTTAGTTTTTTTTTTTTTGGTCAGGGCTGGATTTGAACCCTCCACCTCTGGTATATGGGGCCAGCACCCTACTCCTTTGAGCTACAGGTACCACCCTCTTTTTAGTTTTTTTTTAAAGGCTGCATAATATTCCATTGTGAGTCTGTCCTATCATTTATCTATCCAATAATCTCTTAAAGGATATATAGAATATTTCCAATATTTAGCTATGATAAGGGGCACTTTAGTAAATATCCTTCAATATTTTACCTTGACCGACGTTATCAGAAACATCAAGACATAAAGCAAATTTCTAGAAGTCCAATTTCTGGATCAATGAGACATGCTTCAAGTTTTGGGTAGATTTTTCAAAACTGACCTTCTGATGTACGTTTCACACTCCCACCAAATTTAAGTCTCTCTCTCTCTGACACATACTCGGATGTGGGGGTATTACCCTTTTTAAAAATCATCCAGCAAATCAATTATGTAGAAGAAGAAAAAAACCTCACCATAAGTTTTAAAATGTCCCTGTGTGATTATGAGCAAGGTTTGGTCTATTTTTATGCTTTCGTTGGCCATTTTGCTTATCTTCCTTTGTGAACCGCGGTCCCGTGTTCTTGGTCTTATTTTCCTTTAGATTTTCCTTATTTATGGGGGAAGAGCTCTGGGTCAGTTAAGGAAATCACTGCCATTTTCCAGTGGCTGAAGGTTGTAAATATTTTCAATTGTTTTGCAACTCTGTATTACTTACTTACTTTCAATGCAACAGTTTGAATTAGACGTATTCAGATACCTTTTGACTGAACGGTGAGGTGGGAGGAATACCACTGAAATTGTGCATTTTCAAAAGCAAGTCAGGGAGGCCGTGATTGTGACACCAATGCCCCTGCTTACTCACATTTACGTGGAATTGTCACCCAGGGAAAAAGTAGCAGGAACAAAGTAGAACGGCAAAGGAAAGCTGATCTCTTGCCCCCCGACTGATGGGCAACGCGTGGAATCCAGAGAAAGGCTGGAGACCGGGTCTCACTCAGTCTCTTCTGTGACTTGCTGCAGGTGACTTGCAGGGGCTGAGGCTCAGCGTCCCCATACGCAGTAGGAGTAATGGTGTCCCTTGAAGCAAACAGTTCAACAGGTGCATCTCAGCCATCCTTCAGCTTGTCCAGAATATGTGTAATGAGATTTGTTATGTGTGGTGTGAAGTTAGCATGTACCTATGTAAAAGGTGCGAGAGATGTTAAATAAATCAGTTCCTGTAATGAATCCTTCCCCCGTCTTAAAGAGAATAGGAAGGTTAAATAGAGCTCAGAGGTGGGGGACGGCGGCAGAGTAGGGCTATTGCGGTATTCATTGCCATTAAGTGCTAAGGGCTGGTTGCCATGCTCCCTCTACCCGCTAATTCCAATTTCATTAATACAAATATCCTCAAGCTTCAGGAAGGAAATTCCTGGACTGTTGTGGATCTCCGTGGCGGGCGCAGGCAGCACCATCTGACGCTTTCCTCCGGTACCTGGGCACTTGGATTCTGCGTGTCCCCCCCGCCCTCCCCCAGTAGCATTAACTCCTCTGTAGTGAAAATTACTTGCTTCCCTTTCATAAAAAATGAGCACGTTGGCCAAGCCTGAGCTAAGGGGCTCGACAATCTTGGGGAGACATAGATGGGAAGAAAATTCACACGTGCTAGCCTCAAATTAACAGGAGGCTTTATTTGAACCCGGCCTTATCGTAGCTGATAATCTGGAGATGTTTTGCTAATTAAATACGTACAGGTGTCATTCCCTTGAGAAGGCTCTAGAATATCAGAAAGTTTGTTTCGTCTCTCTTCAGGTTGTTCTCTTTCTCTGCCTCGGGGTGACGGGTCGGATTACCGCCCCCCATCATCCTGGGGCAACATTGCAGCATTTTTAGAAATTACCCATCTGCTTAGCTCTGTTGAATATTTGCACCTTTGCCTCTGACTCGCCATAACTAAAAAAAGGATCGGCGTGTTGGGAAAGAAATGGACGGCTGCTTCTCTTCCATCTCCTCCTCCCCCCTTCCCCCCTCCCTCCCTCCTTCTCCTCCTCCCCTCCCCCTTTCCTCTCCTCCCTCTCCACTCCCTTCCCCCCCCCCCGCCCCCCTCCACCCCTCTCCACAGCATCCTTAATGATCTCCAGGTGTGCCTGCTGGGTCACACTCCTGGCCCCTGTCCTGGGAGGCTGGGCGTGTGCCTCCACAAACACAGACCAGCGTTGGGAGGTGGGGGACTCAAGGCAAGTACATGAGGGAACAGAAACAAAACAAAACAAAACAAACCTTTGAAGTGTAGAGGATGGAATTGGTTAAAAATATATATTTCTAGATGAAGACAGACCCGTTTACATTCCAAGAAAGGAAAATGTTTTCCGCAAGCTGTTTCTCTGGACCCTGTGGATGCTTGTTAATACCTTTCAACCTTGTGATTGAAAGCCCGAGGCCTGTGATCCAGGCAGGGGCCACAGCCAGAAAAAATTCCCCGGGAAGACGGCGTGTGCCTTCAAGTGGTCCTCGATTGTTTTCCTTGGATGCCCCACTTTCCAAAGGCCAGAAGTTGTTTCAGGAAGTCGTTACAGTTTGGGGAGGTTTTACGTTCTAAGAGCAAGGTGCTGCTATCCTCACAAGAAAATGTATAATTAGTCGTGATCGTTTTGCTTGAAGAAGGTGACACTGATCGTCTTCTCAGCTCAGGGGTCCCTTCATGATTCACAAAGGGACAGTTCAGTACGCTGCCCAATGCCTTCCCTTCTCCCTGGGGGCCATTCTCGCGTGGTGTAGCCTTCCTGATGCAGTTTAAGTATCACCCCGTCCCTGAGATGTTGACAAACCCTCTCCTCATCTCCTTCCTGTTGGAAGAAGTCCCTCCTTTGGCACAGCCATGTTAGAGGTCGTGGACCTGAAAGTCAGACCTGCCTGGAGATCCTGGTGACGCCCTTTACTCGAGTGACCCGGGCAAGTAAGTTTACTCAAGGCTCTTGTGTACAATGGATACAGCCTCTTAACCCAGCGTCGCGGCCTTCTGTAACGATCACTGGCTTACTCATCTCTATTAAGTAGACTACGAACCTCTGAAGGCTGAGAGGCACATCCCACTTCTCTTCAACTTTACATCAGAGCCCTGGGCATACAGTAGGTACTCAGCCAGCGTCCCAGGGTGCACAACTGGTCCACAGATGCCTAAAAGGTATTTATTCACAGGAGCAGAGAGCAAAGCAGGCTAGATGCCAAGGAAAATTCAACCAGGGTAGGGCTCACAGGCAATCCATTCACGGCAGAGGCTTCCTCCACATTTAACTCCCTTTGGTATTGATGACCTTTCTCTCCTGAAATATTACAGGAACTGCCCTGAACGAAGACAGATGGGTGCCCCCCCCCCCCACCGCCCTGCATTCACACACAGTTCCGTCTCCTCCACCAGCTTCCCGTGCCCCATTCCCTCGGTCTCAGGAAAGTAATAATAGTAACTCATAATAATAGTTGAAAATAATAATAATCATACGTGGGATTTATATATCGGCGTACCTCCTAAGAGGGCAAATAAACCATTTTACACAATGCAGAGAGAGGGACAGGTCTTCCTCGTGGTGTTGGTGATCAAGTTAAGGCAGGCAAGATTTACAGTCTAATTCCACCCTCAGAAGCAGAGCCGTGGTGCCCCGTTGGCAGGTGGGGGATCCAGTTTAATGCTCTTTTCTTGGTTTTGCTTAAACTGCCAAGTGAATCAAGTGAATTACTGTAACATACTTTGCCTGCAATTAATTTGACATCTAGTGCCAGAGAGCTGCTTTCTATTTTTCAAGGCAAGGCAGGGTGAAATTTTTGCAAAAAGATTTGTCCATCATTTTTATTGATATCCAAACACAGTCTCTTTAGCTTCTTTGGAATCAAGCTACAAAAATCACATGGGCTCCGCTTTTTTTTTTTTTTTAAGCATCACCGAAAAAAAAAAAAAAAGCGTGATGTTCTTGTTGAAATGTTTCTAAATTCTCCAAACAATAAAAAATAGGTTTATGGTGTTCACTTAATGAAAGCCGACGCTCACCAGAATGATTTACATTATCATGGGGTGGGGGGAGGGCGGGCAGAACAGTAAAAAAGATAGAAAAGGGTTTGACAAATGTTCCTGGGTGTTTGCCCAAATGGCTTTAGAGACAGTGTCTAAAACTGATATTAATTTTGTTATGTGTTATGGCCCAGACCCAAGACCCTCCCCATAAACTATTTTAAAGGAGCAAAGTCGTAATTTCCCCCAATAGGGAGTTTTACATTTCTGATCATTTTAGCACCAACATTGATTCAAACTCTGGCAGACAAGCGAGGATCCAGCTGAGCTTTGCTGCACCGTCAGCACCACGGGGCCTGATGAAGCATTTTTGGATTTTTCATACTCACCATGCCCTATGGTCTCAACGCTGTTGGAAAGATTAAGCTCCTTACCTGCTTTTTGTTGTTGGGGCTTTTTCCCGCCCCCAGTAAAGGACTTTATGTGCAGTCCTAGGAAACTGACGAAGGGCATCTGTCTTGCCCGGTAACAGTCTAACTCAGCAGCTAAACCAAAAACGGGCTTTGCGATGCTGCCCTGAAATGCACTCACCGAGCAGTCTGTGCCATGGAGCTGGCTGGCCAGGGGTGGTTTCGACCCCCTGTATTCTTAGTGAAGGGACATGCAGAGGGAGAATTAGAATGGGGCACCGGCTGCAGCATGTCCCAGCTCTTAGTATCACTGGCTCTTTGATGATGGAGAGTTTTTCTCTGCTTTCTCTTATACTCACAGCACTGGCACCTGAGAAGCACCGTCCTTTTCGAGTTTAGCAGATTCTTCTCTCTGGGGAATCGGCAGAAAACAAGGCAGGCTCTCTTGATTTACCCCAAACGTCAGAAATCTCTGCCCCCACCCTGTGCTTACACAAGGGGGGGCGTACTATGCGGCTTGAAGCAAGCAGACTGCCCCGTGCTAATTAAGAAACGACACCCCCAAACTCCCTAGATCTAGATTTATAAGCCAGTCAGCTTCAGAGAGCATCTCACTCACGCGAAGACGGACGTTACCTTTTTAATTATTAAAATGTAGGAACTTTTGAGATGAGTAGTGCGGAGACAATGTGTCCATTTGTTTCAGTGAGCTGACACTGACACTTCTGCGTAAGGGGACAGTGTCCCTTTCCACCTCAGTCTGGAAATGAACAAACTTGTGTGCAGCCAGAGAGTCTTGTTGTCACTCAGCTGTTTTGCCTGCGCCAGTTTCACGCAGCTCTTCCAGGAGTCTTGGTTAGGAAGGGTGCTGACACCGGGATCTGTGGTGCAGATGGTTTCTTGGTTAGGAAGGGTGCTGGCACCCGGGATCTGTTGTACAGATGGTTGGCCCTCTGACTTTCAAAGGAAGGAGATTGAAATTAAAAACAAAATAGGTACACACTTATGAAGGACTCGTCCCCATCAACTTTTAGTAGTGATAGCAACTGTTTTCCAAAATCTCATTTTAATCAGACTGGAACTTTACTAGCTCTTTTGTGCTTTAGAAGATCATTTGCCAAATTTCAATGAAAAAAAAAGTCCTCGGAAAAGTCTGGAGTGAGGAACGTGTGACCATTTCTTGTCCACATTTGGCTGGACAGTTAGGAGGGATGTGTACTGTCCTCTCTCCTGTTTCTTCCTCTCTTCCGTCTCCCTTGCCGCGTCATTTACCCATTCCTCTCCCAGGTATTTCATGAGAGCTTGGTCTGTGTCAGGCCACAGTCTAGAGCGGATATTCCTGTAATAGAGGCAACCAAGCATGCGTGGCTCTGAAGCCCCCCAAGTTCCCAAGCTGGTTCAGCCATGGGCAGCAGGCTAAGGAATTCATAAACACATCAATGATGATTTCTGGCAGCTATCGGTGACTCTAAGTGCATAAAGCAGGCTAGTGAAATGGAAGTTGGGGTACAGGAGGCTCGGCAGCGTGCTGACACTGGCTGTACCAACAAGAACCATTTGTACTCATCTGCCATATTCAGGCACGGCATGCCCATAGCTTGAGTGGACTTGGAGAAGCTGCCCTGGAATGCTCACTCCAGGAAGTCTCTCGGATGGAGCAGGGTGGCCAGGGATTCCTCAGACCCTCCGCATTCTTAGACAAGTGACATGCACTGTTTTGTATCTCTCTGTACCTCCCTCCATTTGCACAGAGGGAACATTTACACCATGGGAATAGGCAGAGGTTACAAACCAGGGCTCCTTCCTCTCCACGAGAGCTGACTCTTACACACTGACTAGAGCATCTCTGGAAGGCTTCTGGGAGGAGGTGATGTTGATCTGATTTCTTACTAAAGAGAATTTTCACGTATCAGCATGAAAATCGAAAGACCTTTTTCATCCTCCCCTTTGAATCGGTTTATCTAAAATCATTTTTTAAGGTGAATAGAAATGCAAAAAGTTTCTTAATCAGTTTTTAATAGCATTTAGGTGATGAAGGGGGGGGAAGGTCAGAGAACACTTATGAATGTTTTAGGGATTATTTTTCCCAAAGACTGATCTTCAAAATTAAATTGCAGATAGCTACGGATCATATGGTTTCTCTCCAAGAATGTCAAGCCCGTTTTTTTTAATCTGCTTTGCTCTCCTGGATGAAGGCTTTTTCTATACTTTTTTGGGGGAAATTCCCAAATCTGTCAGCGTATATTACAAAAACTGTTACCATCTAACATATTAAATGTATTTAAATTATTTGTTCTATTAAAATGTCAGTGTATTTCTTGAATTTTAGTTCTGCCTAAGGATCAATCATTGTAACAGCTGCAGGGAAGATTTTATGATTTACCTGAACAGTGGTATGTTCTGTGGCTTGGCTAAGTGGATTCTTTGACTTTAATAGGTTTTATTAGCTAGTGAGAGCCATTCGAGTGGCTTCTTTCGGAGTTTTATTCTTGCTACCAAAGATGATTTACTCAAAGCCATTAGAAAAAATAATTTCAGTGATGATAAAAATTATGATAATAATAATAATGACCATAAATAGATATTAACCATTGTGTGCTGAGCGCTTAGTATGCTCCAGGCCCTAAGCTTTTGTGTGTGGTACCTCTTTTGAACCTCATCTATGTAGCAGCCCTGAGACCCAGGGGCTGGTTGTTTTCATTAAACCCATGAGAAATGGGAGCACAGAGAGGTTAAGTAACTAGCCTAAGAACACACAGCCAGTAGGGGCCTCAGCCAATATTAGAGTCCCTCTGGGCGCACAGAAAGCACACACATCTAGCCACCAGTGACTGCACACACATCTAGCACACCATCTAGCCAACATTGATGCCACCAATGTTCATTAAAAGAGGATGAACTTTTATATTCAGACACACTAGGATTTGAACCCTAGCACTGCTTTGTACCAGCTGTGAGGGTGAGGACACTCAGCCTGTCTAGACTCAGTTTCCTCAACTGATAGAGAAAGAAATTAATAGCACCTGCCTGAGAAGGCTGTCTGGGGATCCATGGCCTCCACTTCTGGAGTGTTGGCTGCACTCATCTCCTTCTGCGGAGGGAACCAGAACATCCTGAAGAGCAAATAAAAAGATGAAGTACATAAAAAGATCTGCCAGCATGCTCCCTACTTGGTAGGACCCAGGTGCTATTTCCCCCTCAACTCTATTTCAGCTTCTTACTTGTAACATGATTTCCACACCAGGCTACTAAATTTTTGAATGTGTTGAGTGGAGGGGAGATGTTTCCTAGAGGGGGGAAACCCTTTGACCTCATAATTCCAAATTCATTCATTGTATCTATCCTAGAGTCTTATAAAAATTGTATTGATTTGTATAATAAGATTCCACACAATAGTCTCTCCTTATCTACAATTTTATTTTTTGTGGTTTCAGTTACCCACAGTCGACTGTGGTCCAAAAATACTACATACCGTAAGATAGTCTGAGAGAGGGAGACCACATTCACATAACTTTTATTACAGTTATAATGGTTCTATTTTATTATTAGTTATTACTGTTTAGTCTCTTACTGTGCCTGATTAATAAATGAAATGTAGAGTAGCATAGTTATGTATGCATAGGGAAAAGGAAATTTTATATAGTGTGTGGTACTATTCCTGGTTTCAGGCATGCACTGGGGGGCGTAGAGCATAGCCCCTAAGGGTCAGGAGTGACTGCTGTCTCTGCACTTGTCTACAAGTGAGGGCTTTTCTAGATTTTGTCGAAAGGCGCCACTCACTATGGGTTGGGTCTTGTTGAAAGGGTGTTAATGCATTATTTACTAGAACTAATTAAATTTTCATGTCATTTCTTTATTTACTTATTGTTTTTATTCTCTATCAAGGTAATTTATTATAGCAACAAATTAAAGAACAACTTTATGGGTTCCATCAACGATGCCAAAAAGGCATTTGCTCAAATTCAGCACTCACAATAAAACAAACTCACCAACAAAACAACAATGTCTCGAAGTAATACAGACAGGGAAGAAAACCCTCCCAGCGTATTTGAAGATGGCATAAAAACCGACTGCGTATGGTATTCTAAATAGGAAAACGGTGAAATGCTTTTCATTGGAATCGGAATTCACCAGAACCAGTCATATTCCCATCTTTTTAGAAGTTTTCACAAACGCATTCATTCAACCGTACTTAGTAACTTTGATCTGTACTGTGGAAGGTTTGAGAATTAGAAGGTCTGAAGGCAAATGTGGTCTCTGCCCATCATGGGACTTACGTTGTCGGGAATAAAGACAGTTGAACACAGTGATTAGTGCTAGGACAGGAGACCCTGGCAGAAGCAGCAATTGTCATGTGAGGCTTAAAGAGATGGCAGGCACCACAGCTTTGACCTCTAGGTATCTCCCTTCATCCTCCTTCATTGACTTATGTTTGCTTTGAAATTTTAAGTGAGATCATCGAGGATTGTATACAGTTGGAGAGCGCTCTCTTGGGTCTTAAACAGAGTTTCCCCCAGTGATGACGTTTTGTAAAACTATTCTACAATTTCACAACCAGGCTGTTGACATTTGTAGAATCTATAGATTTTATTCAGATTTCTCATTTTACTTACACTCAAGTGTGTGTGTGTGTATTTCACAGAACATCATCAAATGGGTAAGGGCCAGTACCCACAGCCTCAGTCAAGACTTTGAACCGGACCCCACGACGAGAGTCCCCTGTGTTGTCCTTTCAAACCACCTACCTCCTTCCTGCCCCTGCGACATCCCTAAACCCTGGCAACCCCTAAAATGTTCTCTATTTTTTAAATGACATCATTTCAAAAATGTTATATGAACAGACTCGTACAATATGTAGTCCTTTTAGAATTGACTTTTTTCACTGAATATAATTCCCTGGAGATTCACTCAAGTTGTTGCCTGGGTCAGCAGCTCCCACATTTTCCTCAGTAATATTTCCTGGCCTTGTTCATAGGAATCATAATTTGTTTATTCCTCCCCAGTTGAAGGAAGTCTAAATGGTTCCAGTCTTGGCTATTAAGAATAAACAGTCAGGCTTGGTGCCCACAACACAGTGGTTATGGTGCCAGCCACATACACTGAGGCTGGCAGGTTCGAATCCAGCCCAGGCCAGCTAAACAATGACAACTGCAACAAAAAATAGCTGGGTGTTGTGGTGGGCACCGATAGTCCCAGCTACTCAGGAGGCTGAGGCAAGAGAATGGTTTGAGCCCAGGAGTTTGAGGTTGCTGTGAGCTATGATGCCAGAGCACTCTACTGAGGGCAACGTAGTGAGGCTCTGTCTCAAAAAAAAAAAAATGAAGATTCAGGGGCAGGTTTCTGTGTGAACAGAAGCTTTCATTTATCTGGGATAAATGCCCATGAATGTAATTGCTGAGGGGGCATGGTAATTGCATGTTTAATTTTATAAGAAAACCATCAAACTGTTTCTGTACCATTTTATATTCCCACCAGTGTTTGGTGATCTTGTATGAGTGCCCTAGTTTCTCTGCATCTTCACCAGCATTAGATGTTTCTGTTTTTTTTTTTTTATTTTTACTGTTTTGATAGGTGTGTGGTGATCTCTCACTGCATTTCCCTGTTGGCTACTGAGAACATATTTTCATGGTGACACCTTTTCCCATTTCCTAATCATG
Organism: Galagoides demidoff; assembly: GCA_963574575.1. Taxonomy (NCBI): domain Eukaryota; kingdom Metazoa; phylum Chordata; class Mammalia; order Primates; family Galagidae; genus Galagoides; species Galagoides demidoff. The sequence continues at coordinate 40,395 of CAUYQV010070162.1, forward strand.
TTTTTACTGTTCAACTTTGAGAATTCTTTATATAGTCTAGGTATTAGTTCCATCTCAGATATGTGGTTTGCACGCATGTTCTCCCCATCTGTCAACAGCTTACCTCTCCATCCTCTTCACATAAGCTTTGACAGAGAAAAACCTTTTACTCTCAAAGAGGTCTAATTTATCACTTTTTCTTCTCTTGGGTTGAACTTTTATTGTCAAGTCTAATATTTCTTCTCTAAGCCATAGATACTAAAGAATTTCTCATTTTTTTCTTATAACTTTTACATATTTTTCATCTTACATGCATGTTTATGATGCTTTTTGAATTAATTTTTGTTCATTTCTTTTCTTTTCTTTTTCTTTCTTTTCTTTTTTCTTTCTTTCTTTCTTTCTTTTTTTTTTTTTTTGCCTAGAATACCCAAGAGCTTTAGCACCATTTGTTGAAAAAGGTATTCTTCTCCCATTACATTTTTTTTCACCCTTACCAAAATCGGTTGAGCTTATTTGTGTGAGTCTGGTGCTGGACCCTTCATTCCGATCCACTGATCCTCGTGTCTCTCTCTGGCAATTATGCACATACAGTGTCTTGATCATTGCAGCAAGGCAGTGAAACTTGATGTCATGTAGAATGATTCTTCTCATTTTATCCTTTTTTATTAGGATTGTTTTAGCTTCCGAATAAGGTTACCATGTCTACCAAAAAGGCTTGCTGCAATTTAAATAGAATTTAAATTTCTAAGTGTAACATTAGACATATAGATCGATTTGGGGAGAATAGGCATCTTTCCTATGTTGAGGCTTCCAGGTAACGAACACGGATGCCCTTGCTTTTGTGTACTGTACACCCATTCGAGTGTATACCTAAATATTAATATTTCATTGTCTTTGGAGTGATTGTACATGATGTTGTGTTTTTCATTTCAACTTCCACGTGAATCTAGATATATGATTGAGTTTGGCATCCTGTGACCTTACTGGAACCACATATTCTAGGACCATTTTTGTTAGGTTTTTTTTTTTTTTTTGAGATTCCTTGGGATTTTCTATCCAGCCAATCATGTCATATGCAAGCAAAGCGTTTCATTTATTCCTTTATGATATGCATTATTTTCCTTTTTTTTTCCTGCCTTATCTAGTGGCTACAATTTCCTGTGCTATGTTGAGTAAGAGTGGTAAGAACATCCTTACTTTGGTCTTGATCTTGCAGGGGGATATCACTGAGTATTTATTTCACCACTAAATGTGATACTAGCTCTTAGGTTTTTATAGATGGTCTTTATCAAATTGCAGTTATTCTTCTCCATTCCTAATTTGCTGAGAGGTTTTTTTAAAAAAAATCATAAATGTACATTCAAATTTGTCAACTGCTTTTTCTATTTTAGTTTGCTAACATTTTGTGGATAGTCGACTGACTTTTATTCAGCAAACATCCATCTCAGTTGAGTGCTTAATAAGGAGAGGATACTTAGTGTTATTTGCTGGGTGGGATCCACTTTTGTGGTTAGGAGGATATCAGAGAAGAGCATAGATCCCTGCCTAAGGACTGTCTCAACTGAGTCCCTGTCAGCCACTGTGAGTTGCATAAAAGCTCACATTGAGTTGCATAAAATCCAGTGAGCATTTAGTCTCAGGTCTCATAAATAATATGCCTGCCTATATTTTAGTTTGTACTTTGTTCCCAGCTGGCATTTGGCCACAGACTGCATTTAGGCCCACAGCCAGTGGGTTAGAGCAGAAGGCCAGACTCCAAGTCCTGGCCTCACATCGCTTAGCATACAGCACTCAGTTCTGTTGGCACAGACGCTCCATCTACGTTCAGTCAGCCATCTTGCAGAATGGGTGTTTCAGATCACATAGAGATTCAGATGAGAGGGTTCAGATCCATCCATCCATCCATCC